>JARYGA010032070.1:0-85782 GCA_030545235.1 Helianthus tuberosus
TTATAAAAGCGCAGATATTATCATCTTCCCCAAAAATCATCTTCTTCAAACCCTCCCAAAAATCAGGGGTGGTGCAAGATGATTGTAGAGAATCAGCATCAGCAACATCTCGAATATAGTGAACACCACGTAAGTTTCCATCAATTTTCTCTGGAAATATGAGCAAACTGCAAATGTATATCACATTGTATGTGTGTAAACGGACAAGATTCACAACTTACAAGAATGCAGAAAGAATAATCAATTTTTCTTAATGAAACATGCAATCCATAAGTTTTTCTAAGAATTACTTAGATGCAGTGCACCCTGTCGCAATTAAGAGGGATCCAAATTTGAGCAATTTTCCTAAATTTCTTGTCAATGTTCGTTTCTCTGCATCAATTACTGTCACTGGATCTTCATAAATCATCTTAAATAAGCTTGGGAATTGCACTTTAATCTTCTAATGTTACAGTCAACTCCCAAAAATCAGGGGTAGTGCAAGATGATCGTAGAATAGAGGGTTTGGGAGGGTTTGGAGAAGATGATTTTTTGGGGAAAATGATAATATCCGAGCTTTTATGAGGTCAAATGGTTATTTAATTTATTTAATAATATGTTAAAATAAAATTAAGTTGACCATTTTACCCCTGAGAAAAAGGACAAAATAACATGATTTTATTAGACAAATATCAGCTGATTTCACTTTTAGACCAAAATGACAATAAAAGTGAAATCACAGGGACCCAGATTTAAAAAGTTTGAGTTTTGGACTAAAATGACAAAAATGACCAAACCTTAGGGACCAAAATGGCAGTTTACTCATTTATTTATATTAAATATTTTAGTTGTAAATCATCTGATAAGTTCAAATCAGGCCCGAATTTAGCAGGTGTTACACACCCTTATATACTTTATTAGCTACAATTCAAACCTACAAAGTTAGAAACACCACTGTATTCTCATGTTTTTTACAAGTTGGCCAATAGGCATGTTCAAATGTATTGACACGCCATTGGAAATACGAGCATAAAAACTCATTATAACCATGAATCAAAATTACAAAGTTTGATACACTCTTATAATATTTTGATGCAAATATGGTAAAAGAAAACATAAAACTTTGGATTTAATAAATTTATTTAGCAAACTTAAAGTATATTAACTATTTTTGTACATATTTTCCTTTCTAGATAAATAATCATCACTCGTCTTGTGTAATAATGACTAGATTTTCTATCTACTATTTTTATATTACAAATTCTATAAAAGAAAATATACTTACAATAAGTGGATGGTTAAAAAGGTGAGTGGTTGATTTTGAGTTGGATATGGAAAAGGCACCTATTAACACATGTTGACTCATTCATGTTGTACCTTCAGACAAACCAAAGGGGAGCTTTCCTTCTAATCAAAGACTACTTTTGAAATCATTCAATAATATTTCATTTAGATCCTATCTAATTATTTTGCTTATAAATATTGATGTTTATTTTTACTTAAGATAAAAATAATTGTATGCCTTTTTAACTATTTTTTCTTAAATAAAACATGATAAAAGAAAACATCTTAATTTATTTTGTGATAACTAGTTAGCAAGGCTCAATTTACAAAATTCCACACTGCCGGACCTAATGTGCTCGTATAGCTTTTTAGTTTTATGATAAAAATAAAAATATCAGTATTTATAATAATAATAGTAATAATAATAATAATACTTATGTTATTTTTAACAACTACTAATAATAGGGGTGCTCATGAGCCGATCCGATCCGATCCGATCGAGGGTCTGCTCATGCTCGGATTGAATTACAACCGATCCGATCCGATCAGGTCGAATTTGCAAAACCGAGCACAAAAGTGATGCTCATGCTCGGATTGAATTTGAATCGAGCGGATCGTTTTCGCTCGGTTTCACTCGATTGAATTATAAGGCTGCGTTCAACAAAAACAAATCCTAACTTAATTAAAACATGTCCAACACCTTACTAACAAATGCAATACATAACTAAAATTATAATTCTAAAAATGTTCTTAACAATATTAAGAAACACAAAATAAAGTGCGAAATACAAATTGTCATTTAGCTTAAAAGCCATAAACTTCATTCTTTAAGCTTGATCATCTCCATCTACAAAATTCAATTTCAAATCAACATATAACCTATAAACACAAACATTAAAAAAAACCATTAAGTTCTACACATTACATAACAACTTTTATGGTTTGTTAAATAAAATCCATAATATATATATATATATATATATATATTAATTATAAATAAAAATAATTCGAGCGAAACCCGAGCGATCAACGATCGAGCGGATCTTTGCTCATGCTTGGATTGAATTTGAATCGAACCGATCCGAGCGGCTCATTTACAAACTGAGCGGGAATCGAACGAGCATTTTTCGAGCGATTCTCGATCGTCGAGAAGTTTGAACAGCCCTAACTAATAATCATATTGAACTTTACTAGTAATAGTAATCACATCATATTTTCTCGAACACGCTCATTCTTACGAGTAATCAAATCCTATAAAACACTAAAGAATATTTAGAGGAGAATTTCATATACACAATCTTTAAACCTTATATATATACACACACCTTTTTAATAGGAGTGGAAACGAGCCGAGCGGCTCGCGAGCTACTCGAGATCGGTTCGATAAAAAGCTCGAACGAGCCGAGCCTTATCGAGCTCGAGTTTCAGAAAGTTGTAACGAGCCTAGCTCGATTAAGATAAGGCTCGGGCTCGGCTCGTTTGTACCCCTACTTTTTAAGAGTTTTTTTTTTCTTGCCAAACTGGTATTGGTAGAAAACTGATTTACTAGGGTGTTTTTTTAAAGTTATGTTCTCTCCCTCCTATTTTATATTGGATGGAAACGATTTATATTTAAAGTATTGTTTAAGAGAAAAAACTTTTTTTAATAAAAAAACATTCATGAAATTTTATAAAAGCTTTTAATAATTTTTTTCTTCTCTAGACGACTTCTATAATTTTTTTCATACAAATGTTTTTTTTAAATGTTATCTAACGAGCAGACATCAATGCGCGAGTTGCAGGAGAATTTTGATTATTCATGACTCTTGTATCAGTATATGAAACACGAAAATTCTTAAGTTTTTACAACACATTCTTAAGATTATTCATGACTGTATTGATGTCTAAATACTGTTTTGAACTCACAATTATCAGCCTCGTATTGCTCTATACTCAGCGTATACCTTTATTCACGTGCCTAGATAACATCGTATCGATGTCAAATCTGTCTGACATATGATGCGTATAGCTCTATACGCAGCGTATAGGTGCCTCGTATACTGGCTTCGTATGGCTCTGTACGCAGCGTATATCTGCATGAGTTGACAGTGTATGAGGTTGCTGGTCATGTACCTACGCTGCGTTTAGCTCTATACGCAACGTATAGGTGCCTCGTATACTTGCTTCGTATATATCTATACGCAACGTATATCTGCATGATTTGATAGTGTACGAGGTTGACTGACTGGTTGTGCACCTACCCTGTACCTACGTTGCGTATAGACCTATACGCAACATAGGTACAGGTAGGATTTGGTGTGCAAATAGCCAAGTTGGTGTGCCAATATGCACACCCTTTAAATTATTTCAATCGAAATTCCATCGATACGATAAAATAACATATAGGTATTCGAATCAATACACATGCGGTGAGATCTAAACAATTATGCAACAGAAATCATTGAAACAAATTTCACAATTCGCATTCCATGGATACAAAATTCAAATTTTCAATTACAGATCGAGCACAAAATAATTAATTAGAAGACTTTTTACGTTTTTTACTGTCAAAACCTTATCTTCACTTAAAAAAAAAAACCGCATCCTTTATTTGTTAAGGTAAAACCACCAATTTGGCTTCCTTCTATCAACTCTTTCATAAAAACCATTTCAAAATCCTAAAATCATAATATGATATAACCCCCTCTCACCACCGCAACCTTTCACCACCGGTGTCAAACCGCTATTATATCGTGTACCACAACCGTCGCCGAGTCAAACCTAGAGAATTAACCATTTAAAACCTCCCATGTCGATTCAATCCATCACCACTACATTCGTCGCATATTAGGGGGAGGGGTGGTTCACTAGTGATGGGTTCTAGTGATGGGAGCACCCAATCAAATCATGCCATGTCAGCACCCAATATTCTAGTGATAGTGATAGAAATGTAGTGGAGGTGGTATCACTAGTGATGGGGATTCCAATGTACAAGTATTAATGCACAATGTACAAGTCATACCCTATCAAAACTCAAAGTTCAACGCGTGACCACCATAACTCGTTATACTTCCACGAGTGATAGAAAGCACCGGCGGCGGTGTTCCGTGGCCATTCAACGCGTTATGGACAACCATAACGCTTCCGCCCCGAGTCCTCTTATAACCCACATAATAGGAGTCGACCCGGGCATCTATGAAAACAAAAGAAAGGTCAACACAGGCGGTTGTAATGGTGGTTCTCAAGTCCGCCAAACTTTTCATGCAAGGGTGTGGAGGATGGTAGCCACAGCCGTCCCCGAAAACTCTTGAAAAAATTTAGGTCTCGGGCGGAGCAAAGACTCGAACTTGAGACCTTTACATTATTTTGAGATGCTTTTTGCCACTACACTACCAATATTTTTTTGTATAGTAAATGGATGAATATACTAAATATATAATTTAATAAATATATACAAGCTTATAAAGACTTTTCGGGGCCTTTGAAATTTTGGGCCTCGGGCGTCGGCACGAGTTTGCCGGGCCCAAAGCCGGCCCTGATGGTAGTCGACGGTATACCCTTTAAAGACTTTGTAATTGAGTTTTACGTGTTTATTTTTATGTACGTGTCGGTATAAATTCAAATTGATTTACATTTCGGCGTAATTTTTTCTTGAAAATGAGTTTGGTCAAATATAATATGTTATTATGCTTATTATTATTTACATTTTCAGTTGATTTACGTTTTGACGTAAATTTTATTTTTTCCTAGAAATGAGTTAGGTCAGATATAATACGTTTTCGTGCTTATTTTTATATGCGTTTTCAGTTGATCTAAGTTTTACGTCTCGCTTGCGGTATGCGCATATAATGTATATATGTGTGGGCGCTCGGGGGGCAAAAGTGCAAGTGCACTAATTGTAACGTTATTTTACTAATTTCATGAAGATAATGATAAAAGAGGGGGATGGTTAATCATGCATCATGTGGTGGCGTTGATAGCCGAAAGACAAGGAAGTACGTGCACTAATTGGCCTTTGTGTTAATTGCCGAGTGTTATGTGCCTTATGTCCAAGTTTGATACAAAACTACCATTGAGCCGGGGGTCTCACTGTAAGCAGCCTCTATTCCTACGGGGTAGAGGTAAGGCTGTCTACATCTTACCCTCCTCAGACCCTACCTTAGCTTTGCTATTGGTGGGATTTACTGATGATGAAGATGATGATATGAGTTGATCTAAGTTTTGACATAAATTTTGTACGGAAACGAGTTGGGTCAAATATAATACGTTTTTGTTAGACGATATAAATTCAAGTCACTTTACGTTTCGATACCGCCTCAACGCGCTGTACCTTTTTTTGCTAAAAAAAACACCATTTTTATGTGCTAATTTTTATTCACGTGTCATTATAAATTCAATTTGGTTTACGTTTCTACGTAAATTTTCTTTGGTAATATGTTAGCTCAAATATAATGCATTTCCGTGCTCATTTTTATGTACGTTTTCAGTTGGTATATGTTTTGACGTAAATTAAAATTAGCAAGTTGTGTGAATAGTGCTTTCATCCTTATAAGTTTTTTTTTTCTGGACTAAATTATTTTTATTTGTTTTACTTTTCTATTTGTTTAATGTTTTAGTTTTAGGTTCCTTTAACATTAAAATTATATTTAAGATAACATTTACATTTCATTTACAATTAATTTGAAATTAGCCCGTCCCACTGTTCAATTTAAATTTATTTTAATGGTTTTCGGTCGATGTAAAATAGGTGTCAACATTCTTTTAAGCATATTTTTTTCGGTTGCTATATTGAACGAAAATAGATATCGACCAAAACCCCGCAGCGTAGCGAGGGTAATCTTACTAGTTGTGTACACTTGTGAACATGTTTTTTACAAAAACAAAAAATATAGATAAAAAAAATCAGATGAAGAATGTGTTTGTATACGTGCACAAATTAGTTTATATTTTATGTGCGTATAAGTGAATAACTATGGCGTAATGTACCCTGGCGACATTCCTCTCATAATGGATGTGCGTACTCGCAAACAAGCAATTTTCTTCCTCATCTAGTGTGCCCTTAAGCCACTTTCATTATTGTCAAGGACAAAAGTGTGTGCTTTATCGTGTGTCCTAAGGCCTTATTTATGATCATTTGTACACACCGTAACATATTATTTTCTTCGCTGTCTCTTGCATTAACTTCTATGGTTCACATGCCAACACGTCGTCTTTTAACTTCATGAGTGGCCTTTGCACCAACAACGCCTTAATCAACTTCACTAGTCATATCCATGAGTTTAGAACCCTTGAATTTAACATGTTGCGGAAGGAAAACCGAGGAGAAGGATAAGAAGAATGGGAACGGAGAAGTGTAGAAGAAGCAAGCAACCCAAAATGATGAGAAAAAGCAAGATTCGAAGAAGAAAATAGGACGGTAAGAGGAGAAGAAAAAAAATATCCTGATATCTTAAAATTTACTTTTTAACAATTTGAGCAACTGGTATTTAAGAAATTGAGCGGTTTTCTGACTAGAAATTGGTAAGAAAATAATTTGAACTAAATAAAATAATCCAAACCCATCCACCTATTCCTATTCCAATTCCAAATCCAGCCCAAAAAAACTCTCAGCAACTTGACGCTACTGCTCACGACCGAACGACAGTTTTTGCCCCACTTGTGCCTGAAGTTATTGTAGTGATGGTTCTAAAGCCCCACTTGTGCCTGAAAGTTATGCATGATGTTTGATAGAAACAACACTATTAGTCTTGTTACTAAGCTTGAACCTCATAATCAAGCCTTGGTGTGAGACGGGTGGCTTGTACCTCGTACTACATACGTAAGAATTGAATATGTTACTTGTTTGGGATAGGAGTCTTTTAGTTTAATGAATTAACCACTATTTCTATACTATTTGTCATTAAATGCATTTACTCTAGTAAGGAATAGGTGCCTCGTCATGACAGCCATGGGCGTACCAACCCCAAGCCGTGGGTGGACGGGCGCACTTCTTGAAAAAATTATTTTTAGTGTTATTTTTCACCGGAAATTCCAACCACACCCCTTGAAAATTTTCAACCGCCCCACGTAGAAAAAAAATATTATGAATCTATAAAAAAATAAACACTAATTATTATTTAATATATAAGTATATAACACAATTTATATAATTATTATTTAACCACTTATTCACGTAGGGCCTGTTTGGTTTATTCAGATCTGAATGGTTAAGATCTGACCGAACCAGACATCCATGTCTGAACCATTCAGCTTCATTCACAATCTAACTAATTCAGACCTTATTTCACCCATTCAGACATCATTCTTTTTGGAACCAAACGCTCTGAATCTGACAGAATCAGATGTGGACCTCTGGATGGTTCTCATTCAGTGGTAAACAAATAGGACCTTAATTACTTAACTCAATCAAAGCCCAATCTATTTTTATTAACCCAAGCCCAAACCCAACCCAAAGAAATTTGAACTAAATAAAATAACCCAAACTCATCCACCCATTCCAATTCCAAATCCCGCCCAAAAAAACTCCCAGCGACTTGATGCCACTGCTCACGACCGAACGACAGTTTTTTCCGGAAAAACCAAACTTCTGGCAGGATCGACCCATATTATGCCAGAATTCCGATATAGAACTAGTATGGTTTCTTTATTGATTTTTTTGTTGTTTTATGTGATGATTAGGAGAAAATATCGATGTATAAGGGTTTGATCTTTTTATGTTTTTTTGATATTTTTTTGGTTGTTCTAGACTTGTAGTTAAATGATTTTGTTGTTTTATTTATAGTTTTATTTGTTTAAATGAAGTTACAAGTAATCAACATTTAATACTAGGCTTGAATGTTTGAAAATTGTGGACTATGTTTGAACATGATTGTTTATTTTGTTGAAGTCTTTAGTGTTAGTTTTATAAACTTATGGAGCGATTTATATGTGATAGGAACTATGAGTAAGAATGTAATGAACTGATGTAGTGTTTAGTATCTCTAAATAATGTTTCGGATAAATTTTAAAAAATGAAAACCTGTAGAGCACAATTTTAAATACGTTTGTAATAACGTTTGACGTTTTTTTGATGATTATATAAATTTTAGTTTGATGTTCTTTTGTCTTACACGGCCCGGCCCGATCCGACCCGCTATGAACCAATTTTTTTTATATAACTAAGGGCCTAAAATCTTTAAAAATATTTCGTACCCCTAGAAAAATTTCCTATGTCCGCCACTGATGACAGTTGCTCTGGATCTTGATAGGATCCTAAATTCCTAATATAAGACAAGGGTGTGATGCTTTGTCTTGTATAGACAATTTCCCACCCTTGTTCGAATAACATTTGTGTTCGTTATTTTTGTCTTTAACTTTTAAAGGGTGTTGCTAAATGCACTCTCCTTTTTTTAAGTTTTACTGAATGCATCTCCCCCTAAAGTTTTTAAGAAAACACAATCAAACCTTGTATTTTCTATTTTTTTAGTTGGATTAGGAAACCTCCCTGTTTTTTCAAGGGGTTTATCTAACTTCCATAATTTAAATCTTGAATATATACGTATATATACATACGATCGAAAAATAATCTGCACCGAGTGAAAACAAGAAGATTAAAAGAGATTTTGAAGAAACAATTTAGTGCATCTTTAGCTTTTATGAATATATTTATCTTTTTCTCTGATATAGTTCTTTTATTTTTTTTTTAACTTAATCTAATGGATTGAAAAAAAAAAGAAACTAACACCTTTAATTGATTGTAGCTAGAGGTGTGTATTATTTCTTTCACTGATAAAAATAGAATTTTGGCAAAATCGACATACACATTCTTTTTTTAAACGTGTAACACTGAAGTGAATTCATGAATCAAACAAAATCTAAACAACCATGTCACGTTTGCAAACATATAGGAGCTAAAAAATCCTAATTCAGAACAAAATGTACAATATGTTGGTTAAACTTCAGTTGTAATTTATTTCGGTTGAACTTTATTTGTTTTAGTTAAATCTCAACTTTAATTTGTTTTGGTTAACCTTCATTTGTTTTTTTTTTAAGTGTTACTCATTTGTTTTAAACGTAATGAACTCATCATAGTCTTAATCTTTTTTTTTTAAGTATCGATTCATAAATGTTATATTTCAATTCAATTAATGATTGTATTCACTTATTATGTATTATATTTTTGTTTTGATGTATATTGTTTATACATCAATAGTTCGATATATAAAGTGAGGTAAATGAAATTTAGTTGTCAAGCACAACCTATTTTTATATAAATGATATACAGCAACAAGTAATATAAAAAATCTTCCACGTCAAATCAAATTGTTAAGAAGTATCAAAATCATCTGTGTGGAAAAAAAAATTAAACAAAACAGTCAACAAATAATACAAAACAAAATCATCCGAGTGAAAAGAGAAAAAAACTTAAACAAAACAATCAAAAATTGATAAAAAAAATAAACAGAGAATGAACCAAAAAAAAAACCCGTAAACAATTGAACAAAACAATAATATATAAAAGGTAAAGGGTGGAATTTAAAAAATTATAAAAATGATATTTTTGGAAAGGGAGGTATAAATAGTAAAAATGGAGCTGCATTTAGCCACACCCCTTTTAAAACACTTAAATTTTACCGGACTAGCGTAACATTTTAAGTATGGTAAAATCAACTTTAGTCTGTTCAATAAAGTATTACCATTACCAATATGGTGCTCGTCAGGGGCGAACATATAGTATAGGTGTCACACCCTAACCGATGGCGGAAACATCGGGGAGCGGCACTAAGCGAGTCAGATTGCTCAAGAGAATCCATAACACTACTTGTTTCGATATAGATTAATCAGATTTCATAATACGTCTCAAAATGTCATACACCAATTAATCAAACAGATTGTATCAAAACATAGATCAAACATGTTTCAGGACATTGTTTCTCTAAGATGAGTTTCTACGTATCATCCTAGCTTGATTTCTTCACGTCCAACTTATCAACCTGCAACATGTATTAAAATACAATCAACAAAAATATTGGCGAGTATACAAGTTTGAATACATAGCATAATAGTTTTAAATGTATAAAAATCATATCCAACATGAACGACATATCACTAGTTTCAACATGCTAGTTAACGTGGTTCATATGATAACCCAAGTCTTCAACGCGTTAACGTGCCTTTCATATTTCGTCGCAACGAAGAGGAGGTAAAAGAATCAAAACTTAACAATACTCCCCAAGACTCAAAGAGCGGTGTGTTACCCCTATAGCGCTATAATTGTTAAGGCGAGCTACACATAAGAATCAAACTTTCACATAGCATAAAAGTCTCAAGTTTCACAAGTATCATGTTTTCATGTTTACTACGGATAGAGTATGTTTATAAACAAGTTTCAAGTGTCAAGTGTTTTGATATAGAATACATGTTGCATCCCAAAGTGTTAAAGCAAAAAGGGATCGAGTATACTCACAGTGGGTGCTTAGAATCCTAAACACAGTAGGATTGGATTGAAGGGAGCGCTGGATCAGCCTGCGTGCGGGAACAGAGCATAAGTCCTCTAAGTGCTGACCCGGATGGGAACATAGTATCGAATAGTGCAAAAATCGAGTCAAAGTGTCTGACAGACTGTAACAACCCGCTTATCGCTCTCGTTACACTCGTTACGCCTAGCACCAGAGATTCGGATCATAATGTAAACTAAAACGCTTACAACACTATCTTGCATACTTTCAACACGCTATATCGCGCATCACAACGCATCCACTAACGCTAACGATGACATCGCGTGAGTACTTAAGCTACTCCCCTCGCTCGTCGTGATGCAACGCAATACAAACTCGAAACGCGGATACTTATACTATGACCTATTATACTATTATACTGTTAGTTATATAATATAATAACTATCTAAGTGTTGAGACTAGTTGGAACGTGCACTCGCGGGCACGCGCAGTTCAACTTATCGCACTGAAACACAACGTAACACTATACTACTTATCTCGCTAAAACGCTTAATGTACTTACAGCAATTAACGCAACAAAACGCATCAAACGAATAGAAAGTTGGGAAACTAACTCATCCGTCAGAATGGGGCCCATCCGTCAGAATGGGGCTCATCCGTCAGGATGGAGCTCATCCGTCAGGAGGACCATCCGACAGGAGGACCATCCGACAGGACGACCGTCTGTCAGGACGACCATCCGTCAGGACGACCTTCCGACCGGATGACCATCCATCAGGATGACCATCTGAACATAGTCCATCCGAGTGGAGCCATCCGACTGGCGACTCATCCGACCGAACACCCTCTTGCACCGACTTACCTCTCCCCCTCGCCTATAAATACCACCTATACGCTCTCACTTCACTGTTTTAACACTCTCATCCGATCAACTCGCTCCCAAGTCACTTTCAGTCACTTTTGACCAAGATTCAAGGCTTTTGGTAAGCTTTTCCCTTCAAATCTTGTACAACCATCATCACTAATCACTTCTACATCATCTTCTCCATCAAAATCACCCACAAACACTAACATTTTCCCTGAAATCACTGATTCGGACCCCTTGAAGGTGTTTTCCACTCGTTTTGCTCTTGCAACCTGTTGTGGAACATCATTTAATCAAGATTGGTCCCGAGGTATTTCCTGAGGAATTACCTGGTCTTCTGCCTCATCGCCAAGTTGAGTTTCAAATCGAGCTAGCTCCTGGAGCAGCGCCAGTAGCTCGAGCACCATATCGTCTAGCTCCATCAGAACTCGAAGAACTGTCCACACAGCTACAAGAACTCTTGGAAAAGGGTTTTATACGTCCGAGCTCTTCGCCCTGGGGAGCTCCAGTCTTGTTCGTAAAGAAGAAGGATCGTACTTTCAGAATGTGTATTGACTATCGCGAGCTCAACAAGGTGACTGTGAAGAATCGTTATCCTCTTCCACGTATTGACGACTTATTCGATCAGCTGCAAGGGTCGAGCTATTACTCCAAGATTGACCTGAGATCGGGATACCATCAGCTGAGGGTCCGAGATGAGGATGTCTCCAAAACAGCATTCAGAACTCGTTACGGCCATTACGAGTTTCTGGTTATGCCATTCGGGCTAACGAATGCACCAGCGGTCTTCATGGATCTCATGAACCGATTGTGCAAGCCTTACCTGGATAAGTTCGTTATTGTGTTCATCGACGATATCCTGATCTATTCCAAGAGTCAGGAGGAACACGAGCAGCATCTACTTCTTATGTTGGAACTTCTTCGAAAAGAACAGTTGTATGCCAAGTTTTCGAAATGTGACTTCTGGCTTCACGAAGTCCACTTTCTAGGCCATGTAGTAAACAAGGATGGGATTCATGTTGATCCATCCAAGGTTGACTCAATCAAGAACTAGCCTGCACCCCACACACCAAAAGAAATCCGCCAATTCTTGGGTTTGGCAGGATATTACAGAAGGTTTATCAAAGATTTCTCCAAGATTGCGCAACCTCTCACTTCACTGACTCAGAAGGGTGTCATCTATCGTTGGGGTGATGCACAGGAGTCCGCATTTCAGCACTTGAAGGATAGACTTTGTAGCGCGCATATCCTCTCATTGCCAGAAGGCACCGATGATTTCGTGGTTTATTGCGACGCTTCCATCCAAGGACTGGGTTGCGTATTGATGCAACGTGAAAAGGTCATTGCCTACGCATCGCGCCAACTTAAAGTTCACGAAAGGAACTACACTACTCACGATCTGGAGCTGGGAGCAGTTGTTTTCGCGCTTAAGATATGGAGACATTACCTGTACGGTACCAAGTGCACCATTTACACCGATCACAGGAGTCTCGAGCATATCTTCAAGCAAAAGGAGTTAAACATGCGACAACGCCGATGGGTCGAACTCTTGAATGATTACGAATGCGCTATCAAGTATCATCCGGGCAAAGCCAATGTTGTGGCCGACGCCCTCAGTCGAAAGGATACTATACCTAGGCGTGTACGTGCTCTACAGCTTACCATCCAATCTAACCTTCCCGCTCAGATTCGCGGTGCTCAGGTTGAAGCATTGAAAGCAGAGAACATCAGGGCTGAGTCCCTACGAGGATCGAGGCAGCGGCTAGAACAAAAGGAAGACGGTGCCTACTATGTAACAGGGCGTATTTGGGTCCCACTGTATGGCAACTTACGCGAGCTTGTGATGGATGAAGCACATAAGTCTCGTTATTCTGTACACCCTGGTTCGGACAAGATGTACCACGACCTCAAGACTACGTATTGGTGGCCTGGCATGAAAGCCCACATAGCAACCTACGTCAGTAAATGCTTGACTTGTGCGAGAGTCAAGTCTGAATATCAGAAACCATCAGGCCTACTTCAACAACCAGAGATCCCGAAATGGAAATGGGAGCAAATTTCCATGGATTTCGTTACCGGCCTGCCTAGATCTCAACGCGGAAATGATACCATTTGGGTGATTGTAGATCGACTGACCAAGTCTGCACATTTTCTGGCCATCAAAGAAACGGATAAGTTTTCTACTCTTGCAGAAATTTACCTTAAGGAAGTGGTATCAAGGCACGGAGTGCCAATCTCTATTATATCTGATCGTGACGCACGTTTTACTTCTGAACTGTGGCAAGCAATGCACAAGTCCTTTGGCTCGGGTTTAGATATGAGCACCGCTTATCACCCACAGACGGATGGGCAATCGGAACGCACCATCCAAACCTTGGAAGACATGCTTAGGGCATGTGTAATCGATTTTGGTAATGGCTGGGAGAAGCACCTCCCGCTAGTGGAGTTCTCATATAACAACAGCTACCACACCAGCATCCAAGCCGCTCCATTTGAGGCATTATATGGACGCAAATGCCGATCGCCTCTCTGTTGGGCAGTAGTTGGTGACAGCCAAATCACTGGCCCAGAACATGTGGTAGACACCATCGAGAAAATTGCTCAAATACGATAGCGAATGGAGGCAGCTCGTGACCGTCAGAAAAGCTATGCTGATAAGGGAAGAAAACCACTCGAGCTCCAGGTTGGGGATCGAGTGCTACTCAAAGTCTCACCTTGGAAAGGTGTAGTCCGCTTTGGCAAACGAGGCAAACTCAATCCGCGTTATATCGGACCATTCGAAGTCATTGAGAAAATTGGTACGGTAGCCTACAGGTTGAATCTACCTGAAAAACTCAGCGGAGTTCACAACGTATTCCACGTGTCAAATCTGAAGAAGTGTCTGTCAGATGAGACCTTCATAGTTCCTCTTAAGGAACTCACTATCGACGACCAGCTGCGATTCGTCGAGGAACCAGTAGAGATTACGGATCGAGATGTTAAGATCCTCAAGCATACCAGGATACCTCTGGTCCGAGTTCGTTGGAATGCTCGTCGTGGCCCAGAGTATACATGGGAACGAGAAGACCAAATAAAACTCAAGTATCCCCAACTGTTTAAGAAAAACGCAACCACTACTGAGGCTGAAGCTACCGCAGAATTTCGGGACGAAATTCCAAATCAACGGGGGGATGATGTGACACCCCAGGAAAATCTGGAAAACAACGCAACTTAACTAGCCTCCTCAGTAACCACGCGCTAAATTTCGGGACGAAATTCTCTTAACAGGGGGAGAATGTGACAACCCTCAAAATCCCATGTATTCCGTACAAATTATTAATGATAATTAAAGTGTCTGACGACTGTGTGGAATTACTTAACTGCTTTCTGATATCTGTGTTATGCTTACACGTATTTGTTAATATGCTAAGGAATATGCTAAGGAATATGCTAGGAATATGCTAGGAATATGCTAAGGAATATGCTAGGAATATGCTAGGAATATGCTAGGAATATGCTTGGAATATGCTAGGAATATGCTATATGGAAGATCTTATAAATACCACCATTCCACCAAGCTCTCTCTTCTCTCCCTCTCCTTTCCCTTGTTCGGCAGCCACCTTCCACCATACTACCACCATCATCAAGCTCTTTTTCAATCATTCCTCATACATACAAAGGTGTAAGAGGTCCAACAACGAAGCTCGGTGCTCTCGGAAGTGGAAGGACCTCCTCCATTCGCTATTAACCACCACATTTCTTCACTCGAACTTCCCTAGCCTTGAGCTAGTGGTAAGAACTTAGATCTGTTCATTCTTTATGTTATTTTAGTGGTTAATAGATGTTAGAATGATAAAAAGTTAAGAAACTTTAAAGCTCATGAACAAGTCTTGAACATAATGTGTTAAGGTGTGGATAAAGAGAAGTTATGTGTGTAAATCATGTAGATCTTGTGTTATTATGATTATTGGTTGATTATTTGATGATTTGCTGATTAATATTAAAATGTGATGTTGTTGCGGTCACTAAACTTGTTAACGGAATCATTCGAACACGATTTAGAAGGATAAACATTGAAAATCAGAATCTGTCCTGGTTTTACAGCCAACTTCAGTTGGCTGTAAACGGGTCATAAACTTAACGAAAAACCGATATTTTGAATCTAAAATATGTCATTATAAAATACGGTTCTAATGGAACCGGAATCGTAATTTTTGGACTCCGTTTACTATTTTTAAAGTGTTAATTTGTAACAGCAACTTAAGCTGAATTTTGACAGCAATAAATGGGTGCCGTACTTTCAGTCATAACCTGAGTTTTGTGATGAATCGGACCATGAAATTTGTACAGTAGATGAAAACCGATGTATTTGTAATTACCCCACTAGAATTTCGTAAATCGGACACTCGATGAATTTTTAATAAATTTTTCCGTGGACTGTGGTCAGAAATACATAAATCTGAGTTCAGTCCGGAATATGATTTTTTATAAAATGTGGGTAATGAACCGGACCCCGATATTTTTACACAATAAAATATGGAATGTTTATGACATTCTATAAAAATCTGGGAATTTTTGGAATAAACTAACTATTTTATTTAAATGTCCGAAAAACAGCCGGTTTTGAGTATTAATACTGAATTGACATAAGTTGTGACTTGCGTGTCTAAATGTCGAGTATGCTATCTGTGAATGATTTAACATGTTATATATGTTATGTGCATTATTGTATGTTTGAGTTTGAGTGGGGAATGGACGGGAAACTCAGATGGGCATAAACCGTTACAGTGATGCATGTTGTGTGATAGATACATGTAGGAACTTTGTGTTCTATTTGAAAACCACTAAATGACTAACTGGTAAATCATACTAGGACGTGATTGACCGACCTTGACTGTTAGCTATATCTGAGAGTCTAACCGAGCAAACCGAGGTGAGTTCACACCCTTACTAAGGCATGGGATTCCCGGTGGTTGGGAATGGGATTGAATAGCTACTCGTACTATCACTTTATTTGTATTACCAACACTACTAGACTACCTACTACTGTCCTCGGATTGAGAAGGGCACGTACGTAAAACCTACGTACACTCACACTTACTACTGTCCTCGGATGAGAAGGGCACATACGTAAAACCTACGTACACTCACACTCACTACTGTCCTCAGATAAGAAGGGCACGTACGTAAAACCTACGTACACTCATACTTAACACCGTCCTCGGATTGGGAAGGACACTTATGGATACGCCTAGTCTAGTGACATACATAATGGGAAGCCCCCACTAAATATCGTAAAGGTTTGGGAATCAAGGATAATGGGTAATACTTGGTTATGAAACGAACTTCCGATTCCTGATACGAACTCATTAACTAAACAACCAAACGTGAACTCACTCAACTTTGTTGTTGACTAGTTATTACATGCCTTGCAGGTCGTTAGATGCTGTGGAGCTTGCACATGGAGGTGGTCGTTGTGGAATGCGAACTAATATGTCCCGTACTTACTAAATAAACGTTATGAAACTTATGTTGGGGTCTTTAAACTTATGAAACTACAAACTTATGTTTTGGTTTAACGTCTTATGCTCCCGCTGTTTAAATTGAACTTGGTTAACTTCCTTTTTGGTCACCAATTGTATTGTGATTGATTTTATTTACTAAAATATGTTGTTCGATATGATTGGTGGCTCGATCCTGGTCACGTCACGCCTCCAAGCGGTGGTACTCCGCATGGTGGATTTTGGGGGTGTGACATGAGTAGTTGGGATTAAAAGTAATTTGACTAGGAAACTCTATCGCATCGCAACGCTCGCAATCAAAATCGAAACATCAAAACTCGTCGCACCGAACACTCGAACGAGGTGACTGATCGACCAGGCGACCAGCCGTTCGACCAGCCGACCGATCGGACTGCCGTCCGATCGGACAGCTGTCCGACCGGACTGCCTAACCGAGTGACCAGCCCCTCTCCACTCCTTTCCACTTTGGGTAACCCTATATATACCCCTTGTCACTTTCACACTTTCTACTTTTGGCAACTGACGTCCGACCAGCTCGTTTTCCTCACTTTTCTTCAGATTTCTCACAATTCTGTTAAGATCTCGTCCTAAATCTTGTACTTCCTTAATCTACACGCACTCCTATACCTTTCTATCTTTTGAATCTTAACTTTTAACCGTGAAATCATCAAGATTCAAGGTGTTCTAGGATGACGTCATCATGTGTTCTTGAAGAACTTCATGTTTTGGCCTCATTCCACTAAGAACAACTTAGATCTAACCGATTTCCACATAAAAAAACAAAGATCTTTCATAGATCTAAACATATTCACCATGAAAAGGAGTGAAAGATGGTTTTCAACTTTCTTTCAACTCTTTTACACTCAATGCACTCAAAACCGGTAGAATCGGAACTTGTGTCGGCTTACTACTCATTATTGTGGTTGTGTTGGTTCAAGATCCGTATTCTATCCACGAGATTATCGATTCTGGGTTAAACGTGGAATGTCGTCTCGAACCGTCCACTGATCGGGTTTGGGTGATTCCTATCCGATCAGGAGCACCAAGTATTGACGAGGTTTCTGTTGCTTAACATTTTATCAAAATATCTCGATAAAACAACAAACTATCAAAAACAACCAAGGATGCCACCCGATCGAACAGCCGTCCTTAGCATATTATCTCGACTACCACCCGATCGAACTGCCAGTCGAATCATGAGACATTTAAACTTCAACATTTAAACAATTTTCAAACATGTTCAATGCACAAAGGATGCCACCCGATCGAACAGCCGTCCGATCGAGTGACACCCTGCTGTGAACTTTTTCTCACTGAAGTGCCAACCGAACGGGTTGCCGTCCGATCGAACGACCGTCCGATCGACCGACCGACCGTCCGATCGACCGACCTGAAAAGTAGAGGTACTTCAATGTTTTCAAAATACTACAACAAAAACTTCAAAAGTAAGGCCATCATACACAAACACATCCTTCTCAAAGGAAGAAACAATCCACTCGAACAGTCATCCGACCGGATGACCGTCCGCACAGACTATCACCCGCACGACTGGCTGTCCGATCGGACTACCATCCGAACGGACTACTGTCCGAACCACTTGTACTTTGCATCGTTTTGCACGTCACTTATCGTTATACTATCAATCTGTTCAGGCTAACCCTACTCTCTAGCGCTCCCTTCAATCCATCAATCGCTGTGAGTATACTCGGTCCCTTTTTGCTTTACGCACTTTTGGGTGTTACATACGTTACTTATACAAAATCACATCGAACACACTACGCAATACTTTAAACGCTAACCGTTACCAAATGTTATACGTGACTTAATGAATGCTTGTTTGTTATGTTTACACATGGAATGTTGTCTACCTGCCTTAGCAACGGTAGTACTATTAGTTTGGACTCAGCACCCGTTCACTCGGGGGTTGTTAAGGACAATTACCTACATGGCTCACAGTGGTGAGAATGTATCGCGAACTGCCTTGGGCAGTCAACCCGCAGCCATTGGTATCGATAGGTTCATGTCGATAACTAACATGCCTCATTTCACTCTGTGTACTGCTGGTTATGCGTAACGCTTTCGAACTCTATATGCTATTATCAAACTTGTATGCTCACCTTTACACTATGTGTATTGACTGTTACTTTAACGTATGGGACAGGTCCTTAAGTTGTTTGTATGCTTAGCTTGCTGTGAACTTGAGGCAAGGAAAGGTCTAGGATGCTCTCTGTGCTGTGATGAAATCCAAGCTAGGAAAAGAGGTCCTAGAAACCAATAAATAAACTATCTATGTATAAATCTGAGTTGTCGGAACAGAACTACTTGACTAGATTTTTGTCTGTAATAATTATATTATCTTATATGACACGGTATGAGACGTGTTGATTTAAATATTTGGTAAATATAGTTGTTATGGAAACTTTTGGACAATCTGTTTCGCTCAGTGCCATGCCCCGATGTTTTCGCCATCGGTTGGGGTGTGACACAGACTATCTGAGCGAATGGTCATCCGAACGGATGGTCATCCGGACGGATGGCCATTCGGACGGATGGGCTCCATCTGATCGGATGGCCATCCGGGCGGATGACCATTCGAACGGATGGCCATTCGAACAGTGTGTAGGTGTTTGTGAGTTGTTTAAGTTTTTTGACCATAGTGTCCTGTAAAAACAAACAGCAAGTGTCATAATGATCAGATCAGATCATCTGGGCGGATGGTCATCCGATCGGATGGCCATTCGAACAGATGGTCAGTGGGTGAAGTTTGAAAAAGTTTTCTAAGCTTTGAGTTAACGGAGACGGCGTGACAATGTGTCAAACAACGGAAAAACACCAAGCCCAGCTACTTTGATTCGTATGGGTACCACCCCTTTCGACCCGACGAGCCGTTTTTGATGGAATTTCATGTTTAGGCCCGTTAATCGGTCCGTTATTCCGGTGGAATTCAGTTTTCAAGCCGACTCTCGACTAAGGAACGAGTCGGGAGTCTGTTTAAGTCCGATTTCACCAATGTGTTGTGTAATTCAGAAGAGAGCTCAGAAATAAGTTGCAAAACGTTGAAGTTTATCAGATCCAAGCCGGAAACCTGTGAAATTCCATTAGATCCGGTATAGATAAACCTTTAGATTTTGTATATAAAGTGTGAAAATCCTTTAGATCTGGAACTAATCTTGGTTAAATGGTGCTCCACAACAGTTTGCATAAGCAACCGAGTGGAAACCACCTTCAAGAGGTCCAAAATAGTTGGTTTTCGAGGAAAAGTTGAAGTGTTCGTGTGATTTTGATAAAGAATATGGTGTAGAAGCAATTAAAAATGAAGGTTGTACAAGATTTGAGGAAAGATACTTACGAGATGGCCTTGAATCATGATTAGAGTGACTGAGAGTGGCGTGAGTGCATGTGATCGGATGAAAGAGTGAAAGGTGAGAATGAAGGGTTAAGTGTCCTATTTATAGATGACAGTGACAGCTTCAACCGAGTGGCATCGATCAGATGGGTTAAGTCAGTGTAAGTGTCAGGTGTCGGATGACGTTCCGGTCGAATGGCCATCCGGTCGGATGGTCATCCGATCGGATGTCCATTCGGACAGCCGATTCTCGTTTGCTAGTTTTCCGAATTCGGTTCGTTTTGCGAGCTAAGTTAAGCATTGCGTTACGTATTATTGTGAGTAGCCATTTCATAGAGTATTATTACATCATAGATTTGCACAAAGGGGTTTCTGTGTTTCAAGTTCGCGTTCAAGCTAGTCTCTTGTTTGGTAAGTATCAAGCGTAACAAATGTCAAGTTTCCAGGATATATACATCGTTCACATATAAAGCATCACAAGAATCAAGTTTCGCATCGTTCACACACACACACATATATATAAGCATCACAAGAGTCAAGTTTCACATCGTTCATATATATAAGGCATCACAAGAGTCAAGATTCACGTTGTTCATATATATGAGAAGCATTACACAAAAGTTTCACATAGTTTAACAAAATTTAAGATTCAAATAGCATCATCTCTCATTATGATCGATTGTCTCGAGTGTTGAAACGCTGGGCGTTACAATAGGTAGGAGTATCACGGGCTACGACTCAACCTCGCTTTCGTAGTGTATTTTTTTTGGTTTTATATAAAGGATACCCCTGAACAAATACGGGGACATCCCTAAAAGAAAATAGGATACTTTAATTTATTAAAATTGCAAATTTTTAAAAACACAAACCTTTAAAACACCAAACTTGTATAATAATTTAGCCCGAACTTTTTACAACACCAAACTTATATAATAATTAAGTCGTTGACCACTGTTGACCTGCGTGTTTGGTAAGTGTTTCTTGTCCTTCGATTTTTTGTTTGTGGACAATGTTTATGTAGTATTGTTGTTTGTAGATTTGTTAGGGTTTAGTGTTTAGATAAGTTAAATTTTACAAAAAGTTATAGTTTGTTGCACGTTTTTTTTTATACCCCTAAATTAATAGGTTAGCTCCGCCATTTGTGCTATCATGTATTCGAAGATAAGAAACATGCCCCACTCATAAACCATTAAGAGGGTGTTTGGGATTAGGTTTTGAAGTGATTCTTTGATTATTGCGTTTGTAAAACATAAATAATATAAAAAAGTGTTTGGATAAAAAAAGTGATTATCTGCCTCCAAAACGCAGTTTTGGAGAAGCATGTACCTACATGTTTTTCAAAACGCAGTTTTGAAAATGGAAAATCTATTTTGAAAACGCAACACCAAACACCCCCTAAACCTTTAGTTTACAAAAGTACTCATTTACTTCCAAATAGTTACATGCACAACAATTTGTTAATAAAACAAAATATTTCTAAAAGAGTTAACTGCCATTTTCGTCCATGTGCTTTGTTCACTTTTGCCATTTCAGAACAATTTTTAAAAATGCACTAGTTTCCTCCATGACATACTGGAAACGTGTCACTTCAGTCCAAAAATTAAAAGACAGTTAAATCAGACAGGTTAAATGAAGGGTATTATTGTAAATTCATAAAATAAGGTGAAAATAAAAGATATATGAATTGACAATAATTCTCTGCATTTAACCTATCTGACTTAACTGAGTTTTAATTTTGGACTGAAGTGGCACGTTTCCAGTATGTCAGAGAGAAAATTGATGTATTTTTTAAAATTGGTCTGAAATGGCAAAAATGAACAAACCATATAGACGAAAACGACAGTTAACTCTTTCTAAAATGATTGTATGCATACACTGTTCAAACAAAGTTAGAATTTTTTTAGGAAAGGAGTACATATAAGTTTAGGAATTCACCACCATTTCAAATTTTCAATACTATTTGTCATTTTATTTATTTACTCTAGCAATGAATAGGTGTATCGTCGTAATGACGGATTCAGAATTTTATTCTAATGGGTTCTTTTTGGTAAATTCTCTTTAATTCTCACTATTTTTTCTAGTGAAAGTGTAAAATACAATATTGCTTAACGTACGAGCGTACGCTGTGACATTACGCACGTTGTAAAATTCAAAACCCTAATCACGCAAGTTTTAAAAAACCATAATCATGCATGTTATATTTAGGTAGTGAAGCATGTTATAATTATGTAATGAAGCATGTTATGGTTTTCAACATGATTGATTATGTCTTTTCAACATGCGTGATTATGGTTTTAAACATACGTGATTAGGGTTTTGAGTTTTACAATATGCGTAATTTCACAGTGTACGCTCGTATGTTAAGGAATATTGTACGTTAACCGGACTCTTTTTCTTAATTCTATAAGGTTCGTACTAGTTTTTTACATTTTTTCCAAATACACTGGGTTCGGAACCCACAAATGTGGGCTGGATCCGCCTCTGTCTCGTTAGTATGGCTTACTAAAAGATGGTTTGCTTCAGATCATGATATGCTCATCATATAATACAAGGGTGTGATGTATAGATAATTTACCACCCTTGTTAGGGTGTAAGAACACACCCGTATTTTTATTTTTATGTCTCAATTTTTAGAATATTTACCTATGACCGGACTAACGTAACATTATATATGTTCAGAGCATTCACATTCATTCCATCATATTTTCACCCTAAATTATACTAAAATACACTGCATTTTCTCTCTTCTTTTCAATTAAATAATATTTTTATAGAGTTAATTGCCATTTTAGTCCCTGTGGTTTGGGCCAATTTGCCACTTTAGTCCAAAGATTTCATTTTTAACATCTGGATCCAAAAAGGTTTCGTCGTTGCCATTTTGGTCCAACTGACTTAACCCCATCCAATGAACTCTGTTAAGTCAAGGGCATTTATGTCTTTATAGTTATTTTTTATGTTTTATTAATAAAATGAATAAAAAAACAAATTTAATTATATATACACTAGCATATAACACATTCAGTCATACACTCATACACCAGATCTCTTCTCTCTCTCTCTCTCACTCTACAGCAACCATCCTCACCAACTACCACCTGCCGCCATCACCACCACCCGTCCACCACAACCATCACAACCACCCGGCCACCACCATTCGGAGAGCAATCTGTAACCATCACAACCACTCCGACGAACCCTCCGGCCACCACCATTCGGAGAGCAATCTGTAAGCATCACAATCTGCAATTCTTTCCCGCACTCCACTCGTTTTTTTATTCCAAACAAAACCCCTCTGTCAATTTGCCATGACAGGGGGGATTAAATGATCAATTTGGTGGATTTGAAATCTAGGGTTCTTGAGGATTGGGGGTTAGTTTCAGTCACCAAGTGGGTGATGGTGGTGGTCGGGTGCAGGTGATGGTGATGGTGAAGCGGTGGTGAGGCAGTAATGGCGATGGTTGTGGTGAGGAGGCGGTGGTGGTGAGGCTGTGATGGTGATGGTGGCAGTGGTGGTGGGTTGGGTAGAGTGAACGACAGTGAAGAGCGGACAAAGTTAGGTGGAGTGACAAGGTGTTGGACTGCCGGTCAATGATGATGATGACGGTGGAAGGTACGACGGAGGTGGAGAACATGCGTTGAAGAGGTGGAGGTACGACGGAAGGTACGACGATGTGGTTCTGATTTTAGTAGTTTCCGGTGATTCATTTTTCATCTAGACTAGTTGCAGGTTTGGTTTGTTTGGGGGAGAAGAAAGAGTTGCAGGTTTTGTTTGGTTGGTAAGCGAGGAAAAATATTTGGTCGGTAAAACCATTCTGAGATTAAAAGAGTTGTTGAAGTGTGTAAGCGAGGAAGAAAGGTTTGGTCGACTCAAATGGTGGTGGTTCATCGGAGAAAAACCGGTGTTTAGAGAGAGGAGGACAAAGAGGGTTGAGAGAGACGGTGTTTAGAGAATAAAAGATTTTGAATTTGTGTATATAAAAAAAGAAATGGTTTTAACAACCATAAAAATAAAGTGAAATTTTAAAAAATATGAAATGACAAAAATACCCCTTGAGTAACAGAGTTCATTGGATGGGGTTAAGTCAGTTGGACCAAAATGGCAACGACGAAACCTTTTTGGATCCAGATGTTAAAAATGAAACCTTTGGACTAAAGTGGCAAAATGGCCCAAACCACAGGGACTAAAATGGCAATTAACTCTATTTTTATATCTTTATCATTAACTTTTCTCTCTCTTTCACTCACAAGCACTTTCAAAATATATTAAAAAATTATAGAGGATGAACAGTATCCCCTAAATATACAGATGAACAGTAACATTTTCTCTCTCATCCACTAACAACCATTTTTTATACTCTTTGTGTCATAAAAAATCCACATACAGAATTTGATGTATGAATGTGAATGCTCTCATATCAGCGTTGGTCCAGTCAATAACATGATAGCAATATAGTGTTCCCATAGATTCGAAGCTAAAAAAGTTGCCCTGTTCATATACGTTCAACCCCTTCACTTACAAAATACTAATTTACTTCCACATAGTTACATACACAATAATTTTTTTATAAACAAAATGTTTCAAAAGGTTTTAATACTACCTCCTTCCCTGCCTATCCAGTATTCAAAGAGTTTTGTCTATTTACAACTGTGATCCTAATAGAAATAAAGAGTTACAACTTTACCCCTCAACCTTTTAGACTGTATCTACTATTACATTAATTATACTCGGCAACCGATCTCTGCCATGGTTTGCCTGATCAATACCGCAATCCGACTCGAGTCGAACCACCAAGTCGTCAACCGAAGACGGTAAGTGTCCCACGAGCTTGTGAAGGCTCGTTACCAGAACCTGTTCAGCCCAGTCCTCTAACCCCGTTCTCCCAAACCACAGCCCGCTTACTATGTTGTCTATGGTTGCTTCATCGACGTCGATAGATAGTTTCTCGTCGAATAAGGTAGAAAATGTGGTTTTTATTGTTTTCTCGATTTCGTGACGGATTAGCCCAAATTGAACCGGTTTAAACATGACCGTCACGTCACTTGGACCCGCAAGCTCGTGTGGTACCGAAACCGAGGTACTTGCAAAATGTGGATTCTCATCTCCTTGCTCGATAGTGAGATCGCTTGTGTCCGTCCGCTCTTCCTCGGTGTCCACCGCAAGGTTAAGATCGAGTGAGAGACCGGACCCGACTTTCTTTTGTTGTTTTGGTGATGAATTTACCTCCGAAAGCCAATCCGCCCGTCTTTTGGGTCGTTTTTTACAAATGGTTAGCTTTAGTCGCCAGTCATCGGATGAAGACACATGCGACCACTTGTCAACGATTTCATCACCATTGTTCGTCGACCAGTTACCTGTCAACACAAATATAATGTTCCCGAGGCTAATCTCACGACCATAAGAATCCGTCAACCGGCCTCTCTTCATTGCTTCTTTTATACTCCCGCGAACGAGCAAATCCGCTTCATCGATATCCGAAAGTACAATTACCGAAAACGGGTTCCTACGTACCGCATCAACAACCCGATCCAGCATCGTTTTACCACGCAACCCGCAATCCATTTCAACCTCATCACGCCTTGACCCGAGGCATATCATGATCGGGTCAGTCCCACATACATGCTCGGCAAGAACCGATGCCATCTTCTTCTTCCCGACACGATCAGGACCCGCAAACAGCAACCACAAACTACTCCTTGAACATCGTGTTACCGTTGTAGCGATGGTGGAAGCCGCCTCTGGTTGCCACCACGCCATTTTCATCAGACCTTTGAGAAGTTTCTTGAACGAGTCCGCATCTGCAGAATTGACTAATTTACCCTTCGGAGATCCGTCACCTTTGGCTCGGGGTTCGGATGAGATGCATCCCAAGTAGTCCTTAGCCGGTAAATCCTCGTGAACTTCTTTTGGTCCAAGAACAAGATCTGTACGAACAGGGCTCGGGGGAGCCTCTTGCTGTTGACCCGTTTGACTCAGAAACATGTTCGGCGTATACGTAGGTACAAGACCCGTCCCCATTCTTCCAAAACTCGGGATTTGATTATGGTTCGGATGGATTCGCGAGCATATCGCACTCCATTTCTTCATCAGTTCTTTATCATTAACCTAAAAAAACAGCCAAATGAAACCAAATTCTACAAGAAAATGTAAAACAAATTAGTTAGAAGTAATGAAACAGGATTTAGTACCGTAGATCCATGAGGCGGTTTCGTTCCACTTTCACTATCGGTTTCACATCTCTGTGCTTTTGCATTCTGCAACCAATGAGGTAGATCACTCTTCGCCTCAACCGACGATTTCTCAAGCTCTTGTTCATACTGCTGGTAGCATTTGGGGCAGCATGGTGGCGGCGTTTGGGCAGCGATGTTGAATGAATTCAACCTATATATTTCATAATCGTTTGATCTTACGTTAGGTAACTCCAATCACACCATATTTCAAACACACAAACAATTAAACAAAACACCGAGTAAAATCCAACTCATAGCAAAAGCTACTCGGCCCGAGGAATGTGGGACCCATGAGAGACGGGAGGGAGTCTCCTCCCTCCGACACCATGGCTTTAAAAACATTTTTTATAGAATACCAAATTTTAAAAAGCAAACACCGTAAAATCCCGCTCATAGTAAAAACTACTAGTAAAGTCCGAGAAAGGTCGGACTGGTGGCAGATGACAAACCTTTCCTCTGTCTTGGGGACAGAAAGTCTGCTCCCACTAACACCCCGCCTTAAAAAAAACCTATATTTTGAGTAAACTGTCAAAATGGTTCCTGAGGTTAGGACTGTAAACGAGTCGAGCCAGGGTGGGGTCGAGCTCAAGCTCGAAATTAATTCAGGCGGTTAAACTTGGCTTAAGCTTTACGTCGGAGTTAAACGAGCCTAACGAGCCGAGCTTAGCTCGAGCTGGGCTTGGTTATAAAATGATCCAGCTTGGTTCACGTCATCTCAAATTGAGTTTTTTTAGCTAGTTTTTCTCGAGCTTCTTTCGAGCGAGCTACGAGTCGCGAGCTTTATGAACAGCCCTACCTGAGGTTTTGTCACTTTTGCTATTTTAGTGCAAAACTCAAACCTTTTAAATCTGGGTCCCTATGGTTTCAATTTTGTTGTCATTTTCATCCAAAATCAAAATCTGGTCAGATTTTTCGGTTAACATCCAGATTTTTTGACTTTTTCCTCTCTTTTAATGAAGGCGAAAATGGCCTTTTAACGCTTTATTATAGCAAATTAAAAAAATATGACAATTTTGTCATTCATTAAAAGGTAGGAAAAAGACAAAAAAAAAACTGGATGTTAACTGAAACAACTGACCAGATTTTGCTTTGGGATGAAAATAGCAACAAAATTGAAACCACATGGACCCAGATTCAAAAGGTTTTAATTTTGGACTAAAGTGACAAAAGTGTCCAAACCATTTTGTCAGTTTACTCCTGTATTTTTATTATTAGAACACCAAATTTCAAATTTATTAGAAAAGATATTAAAACTTTACCTGCCGGAAATAGGTGATCTTGAAGAAACGGGCAAAGCTTGTAAATCCCAATCACTTTCCATAGACGGATGATAAACTTGGCACCTTAGATAAGTCTCACATGTCGCGGTTCCAATCAACCAAACCCGACGATTCTCCATCACTATTTTCGCCATCTCCGCCACCGCCTCCCGCACTAAATCCACCCCAACCGCCACCGCCGCCTCCACCACCCACTTCAAATCCCCTAAATCCACAACAATACACCTTTCCCCACCATCACAATCCACCAACTCCCTCAATTCCCTAATCTTAACCGGAATTCCCAACTTTTCCGACGAAAAATCCACCGCGATAACCTCCACATTTTTTAACTCCGGCGAAGGTAAAAATTCACCACTTTTTACCCTCATTAAGATTTCTTTCTTCACCCATTCCGGCTCAAATTCCCCGACTAAAACCGGGTTTCGTTTCTTTGATTTCGACATGATTTCGATCACTCGGTTGACATCTTCCATTCTTGCTTGTTGTTGTACTTGTAATCTTGGGTTCATATAAAGATTTCCATCATTTTTTTGTATTCTTAAGTTGTTGTAATAAATATTCCGGGCATCACCTGGTAATGCCCGGAATATATAATTATTATTATTGTTACTGATAGTATTTTCGTTGCGATTATTATTACTAGTGGGTAGTAATAAAGATTTTTCAATAGTGGCTTTAACTGCGGGGCTAGAAAAGCTGGCTTCCCGCATGACCCGGCTGACACTCGGGTCATCAAGAATGGAAACAATAAGCTGTTCAAGCTCAACCTTCACGGCTAACAGCGGCTGCTGCTGTTGTTCAGGGCAGCCGCGCCGCTGATGAGCTTGAGCCCGTTTTAAAGCGGCCATTAACGCGTTGGAAACGGGCGGCTCGGCTACAGCCGGAGCCGAGGAAGCCGAGGTGAGCCGTTCTAAAGCTACACTAAAACAGAGTTCTAATGCTCTGCATTGAAGTGGGTGTGAGGAGTCTGGGTGGGACCGGATGCAGGCTTGCCGGAGGAACCCCTCCGGAGCGGCGAGGAGGGTGGCGGCGACGTGAAGCGGCGTCGTTTGGTTGTGGTTACGGCGGCCGGCTTCGGCTATTGAGTGGGTTAATATAGCTGCGGCTTCTGGGGTTAGGGTTTGGAGGATTGTGGATAATCCTGACCTCATTTGGAGAGATTTCTGGATAAAGATTGTGGGTTTTTATTGAATTTAAGGATTGAAGAATACCCAGATGTTGGATTGTACAGAAATGGTGAAAGATTGAAGGTTTTTGGAGAAATTGTACATGAGAGGTTGATGGAATGTAAAACAAAATGAACTTTTTGAAGGGGGGTTTTAGCTGAATTTATCCTTTGGTTAAGTTTTTAAATTGTTGGAGAGAGAGAGAGAGAGAGAGAATTTTATGGAGAGGTGGAAAGATTGGAGTTTCTGTTGCAAGTATTTTTGGTATTTTGTGAGTTTATATCTTTCTTTGTTTTTACTTTCATGTTAAGTTTAATAGGTTATATAAATAGTTTTTGTTTTCACTATTTTAAAAGAATTGTGTTGGATTTTGTAAAATGCATATGAATTAATGGACCGTTTATCCTTCAACTTTTGAAAATCTTCAGGCTTAATATGTAATGATCGAAACAATATAAAAAACATGCACAAAATCAAATATCAGTATACCTTATACAGATATGTAGAGTCGTAGAGATAAGTGTTTTGAGGACTGGGTCAGTTTTTTTTTTGAACGGTGAACTTCATGTTGGAGAGCCCCGTATTGTCTCATTTTGATCAGACTATGTTGTTTTAACCGGGTCCACGCTGGCTTCAAAGTTTGACTTTTTTGGGCATTTCCTCAGAAAACCATACCACCACAAGAGCAGAACTCTCTGGCGTAACACACAATGGGACGAAAACCCGATTCTGCTCGGGAATCGAACTGATATCATACGTCTTAAATTAAATGGTATTAAAAACGAATATAGGTTTTGTTTTAAATTTTTAAAATTTATAATCATCACTACCCAACTTCATAGTCATATGGTCTAAAAACATATTAAATAACATAGGTTGTATCAAATTGTTTATATATATTTTTTAAAATGCATTAGTTTAATTTCATTATTTAGGATTTTGAAATAAAATTGACAATTGAGTTGGAAAGAAGGATAAAAGGTACCTTTTCAACCTTTTTAGGGGATGAAAAGATTCATGGGTGAATATATCACTTTATTATTAGTTTTACTTTTTCATATAATATTTCTATAAATGTGACTAAACATTGACCGACTTTTTAAGCTTCACTCTGTCAACCTTTTCCACGCGCTTATTTTTCGGTACACAATGTCAACGCGCCTTAATAATGTGTATTTTATTTAACAAAATTTTAATGTTAATAAATAATTAATATATCAATGAAGTTTTAGTTTTTTTTCTTTTTAACGGCAAGGAACGACGTACCAATCACAATGACGCGTGGTATTGTGGCCAAGGTCGACTACTCGACCGCCGCCAGCCCCTTGGCTCTCCCAGATGCGCGTAAACCCGACCTCCACCCGCCCGAAGGCACGACAGTGGAATAATCGGTAAAACCCTCACCTCCCATCCAAGACGAACCGGAGCCACCCGTATTCGACCTTCACCTAGATGCCGCATAAAATAATGAGAAGACTGAGATGTCACACTCCAACCGATGACGGAAACATCGGGGCGCGGCACTGAGCGAAACAGATTGTCCAGGAGAAATCCATAACAACTAATTTACCAGATATTTAAATATTATGTCCTATACCATAACATACCAAAGTAAATAATTATTACAGACCAAATATCTCAAAGACAATTAACATGTTCCGACAACTCAGATTTAATTGTTTGTTTCTAGACTCTCATTCCTAGCTCGATTCCAGCAGATAACAAGCAAACATCCTAAGCACCTGTCACATACGTTAAAATAGAGGTCAATACACATTGTGTAAAGGTGAGCATACAAGTTTAATAGTAATAGTAGAGTTCGGAAACGTTTACGCATAACCAGCATGTAACATGTATAATGTGAAGCTAGTAGGTTATTGACAATGAAATATGCACAGACAAGACTGCGAGTTGTAGAATGCGCAACACATATCACCACTGTGACACGTGAAGAGGTAACCTTAACAACCCCTGTCCATGACAGGTGCTGAGTACAAACTATAGTACTATCGTTGCTATGGCGTCAGGCAACAATCACTGCATTAACATAACATACAAGCATTCATCGAGCAACACATAACATGCAGTAATCGAGTATACTCACAGTGATGGAAGTTAATGGATTGAAGGGAGCGGTAGAGTGATTAGCCTTAACAGTTTACGATAGCATAAGCGAAGAGCGGTGCGTAAAACGGTGCAAAGTGAACAAGTGTCGGATGGTCATCCGATCAGATGGCAACCCGATCGGATGGTCATTCGATCGGATGTCAATCTGTTCGGATGGTCATCCGATCGGATGGCCATTCGGTCAGATTGACACTCTTTTGAGAAGGATGTGTTTGTGTATGATGGCTTTGAAGTTTTCGTTGTATCATTTTGAAAATAGAAAAGTATCTCTACCCTTCAGGTCGATCGATCGAACGGTCGTTCGATCGGATAACGATCCGATTGGCAGGATACTTAGTGAGAACAAATTCGCAGCAGGATGGTCACTCGATCGGATAGCCCTCCGATCGGATGGCAATCCGTTAGAACTGATGGTCTTTGAAAATTATGAAATTGATTAAGTGTCGAAGTTCCAAATGTCACCCAATCGGATGGTCGTTCGATCGGACGGCAATCCGATCAGACGACAATCCGTTCGACGTTCAGATCTTTTGAAAATTTGAAAATTGTTAAGTGTGGAACCAATTGCAACCCGATCAGATTGCAGTTCGGTCGGATGGCAATCCGATCGGATGGCAATCCGTCCCAACGAATCTGATCGTCTTGACTTGATTATTTTGAAAGTTTTGCGGTTTGTTCGAGACGGTATGATAACGTACTAAACAACGGAACCTCGTCAAGTCCCAAGTCGTTCGATCGAACAGGAATCACCCTAATCCGACCAGTTGACTGTTCTTTGACGGTTGTTCATGTTTTCTCCGGAATCGGTTGTCTCTTTGATAGAAATCAGATCTCAACCGACACTTCACTAAGAAATGAGTAGAAGGCCAGAATGAGCTGTGATTCTATCGGTTTTGAGTGCATTGAGTGTAAAAGAGTTGAAAGAAAGTTAGAAACCATCTTGCAATCCTTTTAACTTTGAAAATGTTTAGATCTATGCGAAATTGTTGTGAAATCATGTGGAAATCCTTCAGATCTAAGTTGTTCTTGGTGGACTGAAACCAAATCTTGAAGTTCATAAGAGCTTCATGATGACATCATCCTAAAACACTTCAAACCCGTTGATTTCACGGTTAAAAGTTAAGATTCGAAGGTGAAAATGATGAAGAAGTGCGTGTAGATCATAGAAGTACAAGATTTGAGTTGAAAACTTACAAGAATCGCGAGAAATCGAGAGAAAGAAGGCCTTGAGCGTGCTGGTCGAGTGAGAGAGAGCTGTCACATCACAAGTGATGTGACATGGGGGTATTTATAGGTTGCCAAAAATAAAAGGAGGAGCAAGTGTCGGATAGCCCACAGTTGCGGGTACTTCGCCTTCATGTCACTTTCGAGTTCCCAGGTGAACTCGGCGCCGCGTTTGTCTTCCCAGCGAACCGTCACAATGGGAATGCGTGAGCGTCTGAGCACCTTGGTTTCTCGTCCCATGATCTCGACAGGCTTTTCCACGAAGTGTAATGTTTCGTCCACTTATAAATCTTCCAGAGGGACATGTAATTCCTAGTCGGCCAAGCACTTTCTGAGATTCGAAACGTGGAAAGTTGGGTGGACATTACTAAGTTCCTCCGGTAGTTCGAGTCTGTAGGCCACTTTTCCAATCCTTTCCAGGATTTTAAAGGGTCCAACATATAGAGGCGCGAGCTTTCCTTTCTTGCCGAATCTGATCAACCCCTTCCAAGGTGCAACCTTTAGGAGTACGTGATCACCAATGTCAAATTCAAGGGGCTTGTGGCGTCTATCGGCGTAACTTTTCTGACGACTCCGAGCTTTCAGCAAATTGTCTCGAATTTGGAGGATTTTGTCAGTCGTTTCTTGTAACAGCTCAGGACCGGTAATTTGCGCGTCTCCGATCTCGTGTCATACAATAGGCGATCGACATTTCCTTCCATATAATGCCTCAAATGGTGCCATTTGGATGCTAGAATGATAACTGTTATTGTACGAGAATTCGACCAAAGGAAGTGCGCGTCCCAATTACCACCGAAATCTATGACACACGAGCGAAGCATGTCTTCAAGGGTACGAATTGTTCTTTCAGTCTGACCGTTGGTTTGGGGATGGAAAGCGGTACTTAAATTAAGAGTAGTACCGAGAGCAGATTGAAACGTTTCCCAAAGACGTGAGGTAAACCGACCATCGCGGTCAGAGATGATGTCACGAGGCGTCCCGTGTCGATAGATGATTTCTTCGGTGTAGAATCGGGCTAATTTTTCTACCTTAAAGTCTTCTCGTATCGGCAGAAAATGAGTTGATTTAGTCAGACGGTCGATGACAACCCAGATGCTGTCGTGACCTGACGCCGTGCGCAGAAGTTTCGTTATAAAGTCCATAGCTATACTCTCCCATTTTCACATCGGGATCTCGGGTTGTGTGAGTAAGCCAGAGGGGCGTTCATGCTCAGCCTTGACTTTGGAACAAGTCAGGCACTTCGAAACATAGAGAGCGATATCCTTCTTCATGCCCGGCCACCAGTACTTGTAGCGCATATCCTGGTACATCTTGTCAGCACCGGGATGAATAGAATACCGAGATTTGTGGGCTTCATCCATCAAAATCTGTCACAAATCGGTACGCGTGGGAATCCAAATTCGGTCTAGATAATGGAAGATACCATTCGATTTATTCACCAGTTGAGCGCCATCGTTGATAATCCTTTCCTTCTTCAAGGTGCGTTCGGTAAAACAAGCATGCTGAGCGTCAATGATGAGAGCTTCGAGATTAAATTGGGCTTGAGAATTATGAACGCTATGCAAATAGCTTCGTCGACTGAGAGCATTGGTAACGACGTTTGCTTTGCCTGGATGGTAGCGAATCTCACAGTCGTAATCGTTGAGGAGTTCAACCCATCGGTGTTGGCGCATGTTCAGTTCTTTCTAGTCAAAGATGTGTCGTAGGCTCCTATGATCGGTGAAGATCGTACACTTGGTACCATAAAGGTAGTGTCTCCATATCTTTAACGCAAAAAATATTTGCGCCTAGCTCGAGGTCGTGGGTTGTATAATTCTTCTCGTGGATCTTGAGCTGTCGAGAGGCGTGCGCGATAACCTTGTCCCGTTGCATGAGAACATAACCAAGACCGAGGTTTGAGGCATCACAGTAGACTACGAAATCGTCGTTTCCGTCGGGCAGTGAGAGCACGGGAGCATTGCAAAGCATAGCTTTGAGGGTTTGAAAGGATTCGTCTTGTTTAGTTCCCCAAACAAAAGGTTTGTCCTTATGCGTAAGTGTCACACCCCCAAAATCCACCATGCGGAGTATCACCGCTTGGAGGCATGACATGACCAGGATCAAGCCACCAATCATATTGAACAATGTATTTAAGATGGATAAAATCCAACCACACAATATAATTGGTGATCAAAAGCTAGTTAACCAAGTTCGAATTAAACAACGGAAGCATTAAAGGTAAAAGCCCAAAACATAAGTAATAAGTTCTTAAGTTTAAATGTTTAATCATGGGACTCGACAGTCCATGTCCCACAACGACCACGCCTCCCTGTGCAAGCTCCATAGATACCTAACGACCTGTAAGGCATGTAACAAGGAGTCAACAACAAAGTTGAGTGAGTTCACAGTTGGGTGTTCGTTTTAAGTTGTTTCAAAAACATGGTTTTCGTTTAGTTGGCTTACTTGCCGTGGGGGTTACCCCATAGTTGAAAACATGATTAACCAATTCCTTCTTTCCCAAACCATGACCCGTGGGGGCTTCCCCATGTGAACCACTAGACCGTTACCATATCGACAACTGACGAACAATAGTTGTGCCCTACGTCAATGTCTATCATCATTGACAGTTTGCCATAGTCCATTAGTACACACCCGTTCGAACGACACGGTGTGAGGTTTGTCAAACCTAATAGCGCTATTAACTAATGACCCGCTCGCCATCGGCCTCGGCGATTAAGTCGATATAAAATGAGGGACTTAGGTGATAGAGTTTTGGCTAGTAGTTTAAGGTTGTTGTCCTACCCAATGAGGATGAACGTACGTATTCTACCCAAGGAGAATACGCAGGATTAATATTGGCATCCTACCTATGGAGGATGGCGGTACATATCCTACCCAAGGAAGATATGCAGGTTCCGTTTTAGTTCTTTAACCCATTCCCAACCACCGGGAATCCCATGCCTTAGAAAGAGTGTGAACTCACCTTTGGTTGCTCGGTTTGACTCTATAAAATAGCTAACAATCGGTGTTGGTCAATCACGTCCTAGTATGATTACCACTTAGTTTATTAGTGACTTCAAATAAGCACGAAGTTCCTACACACATCTACCACATAACATGCACTCACTTTAATAGTTCACGCCCATATAAACATTCCACTTATAGCTACTCAAGAGCAGGCATACGATATTGCACATAACACTTACATTGACGTATAACATGTTAGATCATTATCGGGTAACATAACCGACATTTAGACATGCAAGTCACGAGTTATATTGTTTCAGCTTAAACATCCAAAACTGGACTGTTTTCGGGTATTTTAATAAAATAGTTAACTTACTCCAAAAATTAACAAACTTTTACAGAACGTTTCAAACAATCCAAATATTACTGTGTAAATATATCGGGACCCAATTCATTACCAATATTTTATAAAAAAATCATTTACCGGACTGCAATCAGATTCATCACTTTCTGACTACAGTCCACTGAATAATTTATTAAAAATTCATCGTAAGTCCAATTGATGAAATTCCAGTTGGAGAATTACAACGACATCAGTGGTCATCTACAGTATAAATTTCATGAGCTAATTCTACACAGATTTCAAGTTATGATGAAAAACATAACACATATTTTCTACAGTAAAAACACAGCTTTTGCTGCTGTGAAAAACGACCCTTTAAAAATAGCAAACGAAGTCCAAAAATTATGATTCTAGTGCCATTAGAACCGTATTTCGAAATAACACGTTATAGATTCAAGAAAATCAGTTTTTTGATAAATATCGACCTTTTACAGCCAACTGAAGTTGGCTGTAAATGTTTGGACAGAAGCTGTTTTCAGCTTATAGTGCTCTAACGCAAGTTCTATTTGTTCCGTTAACATGTTTAGTGATCAACAACGTATTTCTAGTAATCACAAGCAAGCATCGACATATACCAAACAACATCATACTAACAACACTTTATCACATTTCATCTTTATGTAAACCTTATGTTTAAACTTTTAGTTCATGTTCTTTTGGTGTTCTTGTTATAATCAACCTACTACATCTTTTAACCACAAAAGAGAAGTAACAAGAGTAAATCAAGAACTTACAACTAGCTCAAAGGCTAGGGAAGATCTCTAGTGAAAAAGATGATGAAAAGTGGTGTGAAAAAGCAAGTAATGAAGCTCCTTGATGATCCACAAGCTACAATCTTCACAAAGCACCTCCTAACACATGAATGGAGCTTGAAATGGATGGATGTGGTGGTGTTAAGGTGGTGATGGTGGCGGTTGAAGTGTGAGCCGAGAGGGAGAGAGGAGAGTGTGAGGGATGGTGTGATCTTTGAGAAGATATGGGATGGTATGGTGATCTTACACACCATGCTTATAAAGATCTCAAACTAATATTTTGTACAAGAGATCAAGTAAGGATCAAATCAAATCTTAGATTGTAATCTTGGAGGTAAGGTGGTGAAATTGGGTGGGTCCCTTGTGACCGAAAATGGGTATTGGGGGGGGGTTAATTGTAACATTTTCTTGGTAAGTTTGTAACTAATAGTTAAATTCCAAGTATATACTTGCATGTTTATCTAGTGGGTGTTATGGTGTACGGGGATCATAACTAGCCAAGAAATAATTAAACAATGTTTCTAGTAAAATTTTGGTGTTCCGGGAAATGTCCGGTTGTTCGGTTAGATACCGGTTCGTTAAAGTGCTAAGTTATTTCGTTTAGTGTCTTTTATGTAACTTTTTATAACACTTTTAATTCCTAACACTTAGGAAAGCATACTGGACTATTTAGTCAATTTTCTGCACAACACTAGTATGTTAACAAGCACATGTAAGTATGACGCAGTAATCAGAAAGCAGTTAAGTAATTCAGCAAAGTCATCAAGCACCTTAATTAACATTAATTAATCGTACGGATACATGTAATTATGAGGGCTGTCACATTCTCCCCTTGTTAAGAAAATTTTGTCCCGAAATTTAGCACGTGGTTACTGAGGAAGCTAGTTAAGTTGCGTGGTTTCCTGGTTTTCCTGGGGGGTCACATCATTCCCCCGTTGGTTTGGAATTTCGTCCCGAAATTCCGCAGTAGCTTCAGCCTCAGTAGTGGTTGCACTTTTCTCAAACAACTGGGGATACTTGTGTTTCATTTGGTCTTCTCGTTCCCAGGTATACTCTGGGCCACGACGGGAGTTCCAACGAACTCGAACAAGAGGTATTCTGGTACGCTTGAGAATCTTAACGTCTCAGTCTGTGATTTCAACTGGTTCCTTGATGAATCGCAACTGGTCGTCGATTATGAGCTCCTTTAAGGGAACTATGAGGGTCTCATCTGACAGATACTTCTTCAGATTTGACACGTGGAATACGTTGTGAACTCCGCTGAGTTCTGCAGGTAGATTCAGCTTGTAGGCGACTTTGCCAATTTTCTCAATAATTTCGAACGGTCCGACATAACGCGGATTGAGTTTGCCTCGTTTTCCAAAACAAACTACCCTTTCCAAGGTGAGACTTTGAGTAGCACCCGGTCCCCAACCTGGAACTCGAGTGGTTTCCTGCGCTTATCAGCGTAGCTTTTCTGACGGTCACGAGCTGCCGCCATTCGTTGTCGTATCTGAGCAATCTTCTCGGTTGTATCTACTACAAGTTCAAGGCCTGTGATTTGACTGTCGCCAACCTCTGCCCAACAAAGAGGTGATCGGCACTTCCGTCCGTATAATGCCTCGAACGGAGCGGCTTAGATGCTGGTGTGGTAACTGTTGTTATACGAAAATTCTACTAACGGGAGGTGTTTTTCTCAGCCATTACCAAAGTCGATTACACATGCCCTAAGCATGTCTTCAAGGGTTTGGATGGTGCGTTCAGATTGCCCATCCGTCTGTGGATGATATGCCGTGCTCATGTCTAATCGAGAACCAAAGGACTTGTGCATAGCTTGCCACAACTCAGATGTAAAACGTGGGTCACGATCAGAAATGATGGAGGTTGGCACTCCGTGCCTTGATACTACTTCCTTTAGGTTGACGTCTGCTAGAGTAGAAAACTTATCCGTTTCCTTGATAGCCAGAAAATGTGCAGACTTAGTAAGTCGATCCACGATCACCCAAATGGTATCATTTCCGCGTTGAGATCTAGGCAGGCCAGTAACGAAATCCATGGAAATTTGCTCCCATTTCCATTTAGGTATCTCTGGTTGTTGGAGTAGGCCTGATGGTTTCTGATATTCAATCTTGACTCTCGCACAAGTCAAACATTTACTGACGTAGGTTGCTATGTTGGCTTTCATACTAGGCCACCAGTATGTAGTCTTGAGATCGTGGTACATCTTATCCGAACCAGGATGTACTGAGTAACGAGACTTATGTGCTTCGTCCATCACAAGCTCACGTAGATTACCATAGAGTGGAACCCAGATGCGCCCTGTTACGTAGTAAGCGCCGTCTTCCTTTTGTTCAAACCGTTTCCTTGATCCTCGTAAGGACTCAGCCCTGATGTTCTCTACTTTCAACGCTTCAACCTGAGCATCTCGTATTTGGGTAGGAAGACTAGATTGGATGGTAAGTTGTAACGTACGTACACGCTTTGGTATAATATCCTTTCGACTAAGGGCATCGGCCACAACATTGGCTTTGCCCGGATGGTACTTGATCGCACATTCGTAATCATTCAAGAGCTCGAACCATCGACGTTGTCGCATGTTTAATTCCTTTTGCTTGAAGATATGCTCGAGACTCCTGTGATCGGTGTAAATGGTGCACTTGGTACCGTACATGTGACAACTGTGCTCTTTAATCGATGAACAATGCAAAACAATGTTAATTATTAATAAAATAATGTGTTTTGGTGTTATTACATGTGTATTTGCGTTTGATGATTTCACGATTTGATTTGATTCCGATTTTAAGCTTTAAATCGCTTTTTGGAAAGTTATATGCAAACTGGTGCGTAAACGCAGTCAGTTTAATGCGACAAACACTCCGGAATAGTGAAATAGGCTTAACATACCTTAAATAACCTTCATATAACTTAGAAATAAGTTTTGGATGGTTTGGTGTGTTGAAAACAAGCTTATTCGATCGCATGGACTATTTGTGTCAAACTGCGAAACTATACCGATTCGTATGGTATCAAAGAGTCTGGAACTTGATCATAAGCTAAACATACCATAAATAACCTAAACATAGCTTAGAAATAAGCTTTGAATGGTTTGGTGTGCGAAAACATGCTTATTTGATCTTACAGGGACTAAAAGTGTCAAAAACAACGTAACTTTGCATTTTCGCGCATATCTTACGTTCTGACCACATCTGGACATCCAAAATTTTTGTAGACACTAAAATATTTTTATTTTAGTGATCGGCATGCAAAAATACCATTCGTTGCGCAATTTGGATCGTTTTCGCGTCCGTTTCGAATTCCGTCGTAATTTGATGAATAACGCGACCGTACGACCAAACGAGCCGACATCCGAGATATTTTTGAGCATACTTTAAGTTCCCTATACTTTAACTTCATTTTAGAGCTTTGAAATGGGGTTAACGGGGCTTAAACGTGTCAAAAATGCATCAAAAATCAAGTTTGGGACTTCAGGGACTAAATCTGCCATTTTTGAAAGTTGCTGGTCTGCAAGGTCCTTACGGACCGTATGGACATATGCTTACGGTCCGTAAGCAATCCCCAGCACATCAGAATTTTAGAAACTTCACAGCAACTTCCCAACTCATTCTTGAGGCCCTTGTACGCAATTTTTATGTTTTGGGGACCAAGTTAACACCTCCCCAAGGCATCTAATCAGCTCCTAACAATTGTATGGCTAAGATCATTCCCTCCTTACCAAGAAATGATCTTAATGGTTTTGCAAAAACTATATAAGGCCATGCCATCCATTGTTTCATTTGCTCATTTCTTCTCATTCTTCTCTACATCTGATTTGGAGAGCTTTCTAATCTGATTGGAAACTTATTTTTGGTAGAAAAGTTAGCTAGGACCCTTTGTAAGTCTTCTTTCATGCTTATTCTTTATGTTTAAGCAGAAAGTCAAACAGTTTGGCCAACAGTTTGACTTTCGGTTTTGACCATCAGTTGGTCAAGTCAAAGTTCAATTGAACTTTGCAACGTGATTGTAATCACGATGGTTATAATCCTTAGCGATTATACCCACTGATTACCACGTTAACTAGGCGTAGTGACGAGTCAAAGTTTCGGTCAAAATGCGTTTTAGCACGCATTTTGCAACGGAACTCTTTTCGGGTATCAAAACCCATTGTTTTGATACCAAATTAGTTTTATAAGCTAGTTAAACATGTTTTGACATGTTTAACTCGTCACTAATAGTTTAGTGCTTGTTTAGGGTCGTAAGTTAAGCGGTCTAAACAACCGCTTAGACTTTCGAACCCGACCCGTTTGGTCGATCATTAAGATCTGACCAAGCTTGATTAGTGATCATAGTTGCAAAGGGAATAACCACTGAGGTTATACCTTATGATCACGTAGGATTGGTTAGTTATTTGTTAAGTAGCTTGTATGCCCATAGGAAATGACCAAAACGCCCTTTTTAAGCTTAAATCCGTATTCAACATACGTGAACAAGTTTTTGACATCTAAACTGATATGGTAACATAATTAGGCATAATTGGGCATATAAGACTTGACATAGCACATAGTTAACCATCCGAACATAGTTTCGCGCGAACGACGCGTTAAAGTAGCATAAGCTACCTTAATAGGTCGTAACGGGTCGAAAGCACTTAGGCTAAGTTCCAATTTAGGATGTAGGCTTTGTTAAAGCATATCACATGAGTTCCAACACTCATTTGGTTTACAAGACCTCATTCTACCCGATCTTCCGATTTAGGTGTCGATTTATTTACTAGCGATCCGATTACTAGGTACTACTTGAATTTCCTTGGTTTGTCTGAGCTTCGCTAAGTTCTTTAGATCAAGGATACCCTTTCATTCAATGTGAGTACATAGTTCCCCTATTTTACCGTTTTCAATTGTTTTGGGGTGATTCATATGTATTAAAACGATTTCGATATTTTAACGATGTTTTCAAAAACGATTAAGATGGTTTATATTAAACTAAATACGATTTCGATAATGTGAACGAAACTTGTTGGTTGTAACTACATAACGAATGACATTCATTAGCATTGATCATGCCGGCCAGTATTAGGTTATGGTACCATAGGATCTGACAAATCCCGTTATCAGACTACACCCATGGTTATGTGTGGGGGTTATGTAGGTCACGACCGAATCTGATGATTGTTAACTTACCCTTTGGTGGTTTGTTAATACGAGAAACGAGGTAGTCGAGTCACAAAGGTTTGAATGTTATTAGCGAGGCCACCATAAGTAGTTTCACAATTAAAACGAAAACGATTTTGGGACGAATTAAACGATTTGGAACGACTTAAACGAGATAAAACGATTTGAACGAACAATTGGTTTGGGTTGTGATTAGGTAATGGGATGGGTGTAACATGATAAAAGCATTGTAGATACGCCGCTGGTACATCTTATATATAAGTGCTTTTATCATATTACATTTCATGTCATTATTTAGTTCACTTGGGAAACGATTTGAAACGATGTCACACAACGAGGTTTTCGAAAGGATATAAACCATACGAGTTTTATTAACGAGTTTTAACGAGATGTTTTACGAATTGGTTTACTAAAACAAAAGTCTTTGAGTTAGGAATCATGGCTACGAGATTTTATAAATTATAACCATCTTGATTTGAGTTGGTTAATCATGTTGCAATATTATATACTTTTCAAAACAAGGTTTTCGAGGTATTGCAATATATACATAAACGAGCCATAATTCCGATACTCTTATAAAACCTATGTGCTCGCCAGCATTTCTTTGCTGACTTTATTTTTTTTTACATATGTTTCAGGTGATGTTGCGTGATGATTGCTAGGGAGCATGTTCACTTAGGATTTGGACATGGCCTTAGTGACATAAAAATGATAGTAGACGATGTTTAATTTGTTTGTTTGGTTTTAAGACGATGTAAATTACTTAATGAATCAATAAAACAAAACTGTTAATTACCATGGTTGTTGAAACGATGATTCTGTTATAACACTCCCCGACGTTTCCGCCACGGTTTGTTGTTTTAACGTGGTCAGGGTGTGACAGAAGAGTTGGTATCAGAGCCAATGGTTATAGGGAATTAGGTTATTAGTAATGCTTTGACCTAGACTATAACTTTCTAGGACCCCAACGCGAGTTTACTTGCGTTTAGATTTTAAAACAATACCATCACCTATCCTTAGGTGATAACCACAACGAGAACACAATAACAAAATCCGCTTCGAAAATTAATCATCTATCCTTGGATGATTGATTGTAAGGTTTTGAACCTTCTCATTTTTCAAAATCTCGTCAAAGTTTGGGTCTAAATAATGTGAACACGTGCAAACTGGAAGAGTGAATGCCTGTACCCTGAGTTTTCTGTCTAAGGCTAGAGTGTTCGTACAAATCCGCAGTATCGGACCAGTCACTCTTACCTGGGAACTCTTGGGGTGAGTGTTCACTTATAGGCGAGCATGTCTTCAGTGATACATTATTATGACTTATTTACTTTGATTTGTCACTGCGTATCGTTTGTTTGTTCGAGGTAATGAACAAATGATCGCACTCTTTGTGTTTTGTCGATGTCTTCAAATACCTCCTTTGTTTCTCCAATTGTCGACCTCACTCGTTTCTCATATTTCCTATTTAGACAATGCCTCCTCGACGCGATGCTCAAACTTTTATTGCTGAAGAAATCGCAGCCCTTGTCTCTCAGCAAATGGCTGTTGTACTTCCAGGCGTTGTGACCCAAATCCACGAGCTATACAACAATAATAACAACAATAATGCTCAATGTAATTTCAAGAATTTCAATTATGCTAAGCCGCTTAAGTTTTCTGGGTCGCAAGGAGCAACTGTGCTCCTGCAGTGGTTCGAGAGTATCGAGAGCACATTCTGACATGTGCAATGTCCGAATGCGCGTAAGGTTGAATTTACTTCAAGTGTGTTTGAGAAGCGAGCTCTTACCTGGTGGAACGGTATTATGCGCGATAGGGGTGCCGAAGTGGCATTAGCACAAATTTGGGAAGAACTCCGAGCTCTCATGATGAGAGAGTTCTGTCCCCGTCACGAGATTCGAGCTTTGGAAGGAGAATTCGATGATTTGAAACAAGACGGGGGAGAACACCGTGCTTATACGGATCGATTCGAGGAGCTCAGTTTGTTGTGCCCCACTATGGTTACCCCACTGGAGAAAGCAATCGAGAGGTATATCGATGGTTTACCCGATTCTATTCAGGATATTGTGACCGGCGTTAATCCTACTACCGTCCGACACGCGATCGAGTTGTCGGCTACCCTGACTGAGTCCCAAGTCAGGAAGGGTAAACTCACCCGCAAGGGTGATAAAAAGAAGTCGGCCGATTCTGAAAAGGAAAAGGGTAAGGGTAAGAAGCAGGGTGAGTCTTCTAAAAAGTCGAGGAAGAGCAAGGCTTCCCAGAACTTTGCTGTCACCAACCAGAACCCTCAGAACCCACCGACTCAACCTCCTGCAAAGAAAGCATATGCTGGTACCGCACCTCACAGTGCTCGATGTAATGGTCACCATGTTGCCCAACAGGCCTGTAAACAGTGTGCTACGTGTGGTAGACTTGGGCATTTGGTCAACATTTATCGTTTTGGTCAAAATCAAGATGCTCAAGTTCCAGCACAAGCTCAAGGGAATGCTGCGAGATTCCCACCTGGTTCGTCTTTCAATTGCGGAGAAATGGGTCATTTCCGCAACAACTGCCCGAGGTTGGTAAATGCAAATGCGAACCCGAACGCAATCGCGAATGTGAATCCCGCTCGTGGACGAGTATTCAATCTGAACGCAAACGAGGCGAGGGTGGACAACGAGGTTGTTAACGGTACGTTCCTTGTTAACAATCAACTTGCATCTGTTCTTTTCGATTCTGGTGCCGATAAGTGTTTTGTTCCGTTATCCTTTGAGCCTTTACTTGCGATACCTAGAACTAAACTGAGGAAACCCTTATCTGTCGAAGTTGCTACTGGTAAACCACTCGTACTCGATTCTGTTATTCGTGGTTGTCAATTGAACCTTGATAACCATCTTTTTCCCATTGACCTCGTACTGATGCAACTTGGGAGTTTCGACATTATCATGGGGATGGATTGGTTAACCAAACATCATGCTGAGGTGGTTTGTTTCGATAAGATCATTCGTATTCCTCTTTCATCTGGTGATGTCCTAGAGGTTCGTGGCGAGAAACCATCTGGTGGATTAAAACTCATGTCGTGCACGAAAGCCCAAAGTTATCTACGAAAAGGATATGTTGCTTTTCTGGCACATGTCACCGAGGAGAAAGGCTAGAACAAGAGTATTCAGGATATTCCGATTGTTCGGGATTATCCAGAGGTGTTTCTTGATGAACTGCCTGGTTTGCCTCCAGTTCGTCAAGTCGAGTTTCATATTAACCTTGTACCCAATGCTAACCCAATTGCGAAAGCACCTTATCGTCTTGCACCGTCCGAGATGCAAGAGTTATCGAAACAGCTTCAAGAGTTATCTGATAAAGGATTCATCCGTCCGAGTTATTCACCTTGGGGCGCTCCTGTCCTCTTTGTGAAAAAGAAAGATGGATCTTTTCGAATGTGTATCGATTATCGTGAGCTTAATAAGCTTACCATCAAGAATCGATATCCCCTACCTCGAATTGATGATCTCTTCGATCAGCTGCAAGGTGCTACCTGTTTCTCCAAGATCGATCTGCATTCTGGGTATCATCAGCTTCGTGTATTCGAAGAAGATATTCCCAAAACTGCATTCCGCATGAGATATGGGCATTACGAGTTCACAGTCATGCCTTTTGGTTTGACGAATGCTCCAGCTATCTTCATGGACTTAATGAATAGGGTCTGTAAACCTTATTTAGACAAGTTCATCATTGTGTTTATCGACGATATTCTCATTTATTCGAAGTCTCGAGCCGATCACGAGCAACACCTTCGTTTGACTTTGGAACTCCTGAAGAAGGAACAACTTTTTGCTAAATTCTCCAAGTGTGAATTTTGGCTTAAAGAAGTTCAGTTTTTGGGACATATTGTCAACGAGCAGGGTATTCATGTGGATCCATCCAAGATTGTTGCAATCAAGGATTGGAAAACACCAACGAAACCGACAGAGATTCGATCTTTCCTTGGTCTCGCTGGATATTATCGTAGATTCATTTTTTATTTCTCGAAGATTGCGGTTCCACTCACTGCTTTGACTCAAAATAATAAGCCTTTTGAGTGGGGACCCAAGCAAGAAGAAGCATTTCAAACGCTGAAACAGAAGCTATGTGATGCTCCTGTTCTATCTCTGGCCGAGGGAAACGCTGATTTCGTTGTCTCTTGTGATGCGTCCAACTTAAGCCTTGGTTGTGTTCTTATGCAACGAGGTAAAGTTATTGCATATGCATCTAGACAATTGAAAGTTCACGAGAAGAACTACACCACTCACGATCTTGAGTTAGGTGCAGTGGTTTTCGCTCTCAAAATCTGGAGACACTACCTCTATGGTACGAAGTGTGCGGTTTTCACAGACCACAAAAGTCTCCAGCATATTCTCAATCAGAAGGAGTTGAACATGAGGCAACGACGTTGGGTTGAACTCTTGAACGACTACGATTGCGAGATTCGCTACCATCCTGGTAAGGCGAATGTCGTAGCCGATGCGCTTAGTCGAAAGGAGCGAGTCAAGCTTCATTCTGTTCGAACTCTATCTGATCTCCAAACTCGTATTCTTCAAGCTCAGCAATCTTGTGTTTCACAAGATTTGATAGGTAAGGAATTACCACATTAGCTTGAGCTTAAACTCGAAGCGAAGGACGATGGTTTACTCTATTTTAAGGATCGTTTGTGGATTCCGAAACAAGACGATCTTCACACCCTAGTGATGGACGAATCTCACAAGTCTCGATATTCTATCCATCCTGGTGCTGATAAAATGTACAAGGATCTTCGTACTAAGTTCTGGTGGCCTGGTATGAAGAAAGATATTGCCTTGTATGTATCAAAATGCCTAACTTGTCTCAAAGTCAAGGCTGAACATCAACGACCTTCTGGCTTGCCTGTACAACCAGAGATACCGGTTTGGAAGTGGGAGAACATTGCTATGGATCTCATCACTAAATTACCGCGTACATCAAAAGGTCACGATGCTATTTGGGTTGTTATCGATCGATTGACGAAGTCAGCTCATTTTATTCCGATTCACGAGGATCTATCTGCTGATAAACTTGCAAAGATTTATGTTGATAAGATTGTATCCCGACATGGTGTTCCTTTGGACATCATTTCTGATCGTGATGCTCGATTTTCATCTCATTTCTAGAAGACCATGCAATCTGCTATGGGAACCCAACTAAATTTAAGCACTGCTTATCATCCCCAAACAGATGGACAATTTGAGAGAACGATTCAAACTTTGGAGGATATGCTTAGAGCATGCGTGATAGACTTTGGTGGTAATTAGGATTCTCATCTTCCATTGATCGAGTTCTCTTACAACAATAGTTATCATGCTAGTATTAATATGGCACCATTCGAAGCTCTCTACGGTCGAAAATGTCGTTCACCTGTCTGTTGGAATGAGGTCGGTGAAGCTCAGCTTACTGGACCTGAGCTCATTCTGGAAATAACAGACAAAGTCAAGAAAATTCGTGATAATCTTGTGACAGCTAGAAGCCGTCAAAAGAGTTATGCGGATTTACGACGCAAGCCCCTAGAATTTCAAGTCGGAGACCATGTCCTACTCAAGGTGTCACCTTGGAAGGGAGTGGTGAGATTTAGAAAGAAAGGAAAACTTGCACCACGATATGTTGGACCATTTAAGATTGTTGAAAGGGTTGGAAAGGTTGCCTATCGACTAGAGCTACCTCCAGAGCTTGGAAATATTCATCCGACTTTTCACGTGTCCAATCTGCGAAAGTGTTTAGCTGACGCTGATCTTCACATTCCACTCGACGAAATCCAAATCGATGAAACGATGCACTTTTTCGAGAAACCTGTGGAGATAGTGGACCGTACATACAAACAGTTGTAGAACAAAAGAATTCATTTGGTCAAGATTCGCTGGGAATCCAAACGTGGCCCAGAATTTACTTGGGAATGTGAGGACCAAATGAAGGCGAAATATCCGCAATTGTTTTCACAAGTTTCCTCTAGTTAAAATTTCGGGACGAAATTTCCTAAAGTAGGGGAGACTGTGACAACTGTGCTCTTTAATCGATGAACAATGCAAAACAATGTTAATTATTAATAAAAAAAATGTGTTTTGGTGTTATTACGTGTGTATTTGCATTTGATGATTTCCCGATTTGATTCGATTCCGATTTCAAGCTTTAAATCGCTTTCTGGAAAGTTATATGCAAACTGGTGCGTAAACGCAGTCAGTTTAATGCGACAAAACACTCCGGAATAGTGAAATAGGCTTAACATACCTTAAATAACCTTCATATAACTTAGAAATAAGTTTTGGATGGTTTGGTGTGTTGAAAACAAGCTTATTCGATCGCAGGGACTATTTGTGTCAAACTGCGAAACTATACCGATTCGTATGGTATCGAAGAGTCCGGAACTTGATCATAAGCTAAACATACCATAAATAACCTAAAAATAGCTTAGAAATAAGCTTTGAATGGTTTGGTGTGCGAAAACATGCTTATTTGATCTTACAGGGACTAAAAGTGTCAAAAACAACGTAACTTTGCATTTTCGCGCATATCTTACGTTCTGACCACATCTGGACATCCAAAATTTTTGTAGACACTAAAATATTTTTATTTTAGTGATCGGCATGCAAAAATACCATTCGTTGCGCAATTTGGATCGTTTTCGCGTCCGTTACGAATTTCGTCGTAATTTAACGAATAACGCGACTGTACGACCAAACGAGCCGACATCCGAGATATTTTTGAGCATATTTTAAGTTCCCTATACTTTAAATTCATTTTAGAGCTTTGAAATGGGGTTAACGGGGCTTAAACGTGTCAAAAATGCATCGAAAATCAAGTTTGGGACTTCAAGGACTAAATCTGCCATTTTTGAAAGTTGCTGGTCTGCAAGGTCCTTACGGACCGTATGGACATATGCTTACGGTCCGTAAGCAGTCCCCAGCACATCATAATTTCAGAAACTTCACAGCAGCTTCCCAACTCATTCTTGAGGCCCTTGTACGCAATTTTTATGTTTTGGGGACCAAGTTAACACCTCCCCAAGGCATCTAATCAGCTCCTAACAATTGTATGGCTAAGATCATTCCCTCTTTACCAAGAAACGATCTTAATGGTTTTGAAAAAACTATATAAGGCCATGCCATCCATTGTTTCATTTGCTCATTTCTTCTCATTCTTCTCTACATCTGATTTGGAGAGCTTTCTAATCTGATTGGAAACTTATTTTTGGTAGAAAAGTTAGCTAGGACCCTTTGTAAGTCTTCTTTCATGCTTATTCTTTATGTTTAAGCAGAAAGTCAAACAGTTTGGCCAACAGTTTGACTTTCGGTTTTGACCATCAATTGGTCAAGTCGAAGTTCAATTGAACTTTGCAACGTGATTGTAATCACTATGGTTATAATCCTTAGCGATTATACCCACTGATTACCACGTTAACTAGGCGTAGTGACGAGTCAAAGTATCGGTCAAAATGCGTTTTAGCACGCATTTTTCAACGGAACTATTTTCGGGTATCAAAACCCATTGTTTTGATAGCAAATCAGTTTTATAAGCTAGTTAAACATGTTTTGACATGTTTAACTCGTCACTAATAGTTTAGTGCTTGTTTAGGGTCGTAAGTTAAGCGGTCTAAACAACCGCTTAGACTTTCGAACCCGACCCGTTTGGTCGATCATTAAGATCCGACCAAGCTTGATTAGTGATCATAGTTGCATAGGGAATAACCACTGAGGTTATACCTTATGATCACGTAGGATTGGTTAGTTATTTGTTAAGTAGCTTGTATGCCCATAGGAAATGACCAAAACGCCCTTTTTAAGCTTAAATCCGTATTCAACATACGTGAACAAGTTTTTGACATCTAAACAGATATGGTAACATAATTAGGCATAATTGGGCATATAAGACTTGACATAGCACATAGTTAACCATCCGAACATAGTTTCGCGCGAACGACGCGTTAAAGTAGCATAAGCTACCTTAATAGGTCGTAATGGGTCGAAAGCACTTAGGCTAAGTTCCGATTAAGGATGTAGGCTTTGTTAAACCATATCACATGAGTTCCAACACTCATTTGGTTTACAAGACCTCATTCTACCCGATCTTCCGATTTAGGTGTCGATTTATTTACTAGCGATCCGATTACTAGGTACTACTTGAATTTCCTTGGTTTGTCTGAGCTTCGCTAAGTTCTTTAGATCAAGGATACCCTTTCATTCAATGTGAGTACATAGTTCCCCTATTTTACTCTTTTCAATTGTTTTGGGGTGATTCATATGTATTAAAACGATTTTGATATTTTAACGATGTTTTCAAAAACGATTAAGATGGTTTATATTAAACTAAATACGATTTCGATAATGTGAACGAAACTTGTTGGTTGTAAGTACATAACGAATGACATTCATTAGCATTGATCATGCCGACCAGTATTAGGTTATGGTACCATAGGATCTGACAAATCCCGTTATCAGACTACACCCATGGTTATGTGTGGGGGTTATGTAGGTAAAGACCGAATCTGATGATTGTTAACTTACCCTTTGGTGGTTTGTTAATACGAGAAACGAGGTAGTCGAGTCACGAAGGTTTGAATGTTATTAGCGAGGCGACCATAAGTAGTTTCACAATTAAAACGAAAACGATTTTGGGATGAATTAAACGATTTGGAACGACTTAAACGGGATAAAACGATTTGAACGAACAATTGGTTTGGGTTGTGATTAGGTAATGGGATGGGTGTAACATGATAAAAGCATGGTAGATACGCCGCTGGTACATCTTATATATAAGTGCTTTTATCATATTACATTTCATGTCATTATTTAGTTCACTTGGGAAACGATTTGAAATGATGTCACACAACGAGGTTTTCGAAAGGATATAAACCATACGAGTTTTATTCACGAGTTTTAACGAGATGTTTTACGAATTGGTTTACTAAAACAAAAGTCTTTGAGTTAGGAATCATGGCTACGAGATTTTATAAATTATAACAATCTTGATTTGAGTTGGTTAATCATGTTGCAATATTATATACTTTTCAAAACAAGGTTTTCGAGGTATTGCAATATATACATAAACGAGTCATAATTCCGATACTCTTATAAAACCTATGTACTCGCCAGCATTTCTTTGCTGACTTTATTTTTTTACATATGTTTCAGGTGATGTTGCGTGATGATTGCTAGGGAGCATGTTCACTTAGGATTTGGACGTGGCCTTAGTGACATAAAAACGATAGTAGACGATGTTTAATTTGTTTGTTTGGTTTTAAGACGATGTAAATTACTTAATGAATCAATAAAATGAAACTGTTAATTACCATGGTTGTTGAAATGATGATTCTGTTACAACACTCCCCGACGTTTCCGCCACAGTTTGTTGTTTTAACGTGGTCGGGGTGTGACAGTACAGGTAATGTCTCCATATCTTAAGCGCGAAAAAAACTACTCCCAATTCCCAGTCATGCGTAGTGTAGTTCCTTTCGTGAACTTTAAGTTGGCGCGATGCGTAGGCAATGACCTTGTCACGTTGCATCAACACGCAACCAAGTCCTTGGATGGAAGCGTCGCAATAAACCACAAAATCATCTGTGCCTTCAGGCAATGAGAGGATATACGCGCTACAAAGTCTATCTTTTCAGTGCTGAAAAGCAAATTCCTTTGCATCACCCCAACGGTAGGTGACACCCTTCTGAGTTAGCGAGGTAAGAGGTTGCGCAATCTTAGAGAAATCCTTGATAAACCTTCTATAGTAGCCCGCCAAACCCAAGAATTGGCGGATTTCTGTTGGTGTACGGGGTGCAGGCCAGTTCTTGATCGAGTCAACCTTGGATGGATCCACATGAATCCCATCCTTGTTTACCACGTGGCCTAGAAAGTGGACTTCGCGAAGCCAGAAGTCACATTTCGAAAATTTGGCATACAACTGCTCTGTTCGAAGGAGTTCCAGCATAAGTCGTAGATGCTGCTCGTGTTCCTCCTGACTCTTAGAATAGATCAGGATGTCGTCGATGAAAACAATAACGAACTTATCCAGGTAAGGTTTGCATACTCGGTTCATGAGATCCATGAAGACCGCAGTTGCATTCGTCAATCCGAAAGGCATAACCAGAAACTCGTAATGGCCGTAACGAGTTCTGAATGCTGTTTTAGAGATGTCCTCATCTCAGACTCTCAGCTGATGGTATCCCGATCTCAAATCAATCTTAGAGTAATAGCTCGACCCTTGCAACTGGTCGAATAAGTCATCAATGCGTGGAAGAGGATAACGATTCTTCATGGTCACCTTGTTGAGTTCGCGGTAGTCCATACACATTCAGAAGGTACCGTCTTTCTTCTTTACAAATAACACTGGAGCTCCCCAAGGCGAAGAGCTAGGGCGAATAAAACACTTGTCCAAGAACTCTTGTAGTTGCGAGGACAGTTCTTCAAGTGGGTTCGGATGTCGTCAAAGAAAACAAGGGACATATCTATCGTGTCTGAGGATCCATATCGGTCGTATCAAGATCAAGGAAAAGTACCTGGGGTATCAACATGTTCATGGCCCAATGCTCACTGAGTAACGTTCATAGAGCGTAACTTGTCCAAGCGAGTGTCCGTGGGGAACACTTTTAAGATCGTAGGGTTCAAAAGTATACGTGTATGGGTGGGGAAACATGAGAAAGGGTAGCCGCAATCGATGAATAAGCGTTTGATAATCCCTAGCAGGGGTTTACCTGATGTCGAAGGTACAGCTGGTTGTACGCAAGTTGGGTATAGTTAGGATAAAGTATGCCGTTGATCGAATATAGCTGTCACGAGGTTAAATCAATCAGAACAAGAATTCAACATAGCAGCATGATTGTCGTACAAGTGTGTAGTGTTAAGATTCACTGAGACTTCCATCAAAAGTCGTCGGACTCGCCCACATGTGAAGGAGGAACAATTCACCTGAATCCATGAACTTAGGTGGGTTTGTGATTCATCAAGTAAGCAACCAAGTTAGGAGGAGTTCCTTGGGTTGTGTGAATGAATCCAAAATACACCTGCGTAGTCGTGAGGTTCCAAAGGAAAGACACGAAAACGTGTTCAAGAGAGTATGATCGTATCGACAATACATCACCACCCTCAAGGTTTCAAGGAGTGATCACTAATGATCAAAGGTCGAGCCTTCCAAATTCTCTAAGCGAGTGCGTGTTCGTTTCAGTATCTCAATATGGAGTAGCGAGAACGTAATGTCACTGTGGTAAGGGAGTGATGGTTTGATCTAAGCCAATGGTAGAAATTGGACGTATCATTAATCAATAATCATGTGTCGGTGCAAGGGCTAGTTTAAAGATCCAGCATATTTAAGAAAAAACTATCATGAAATTATAGTACGTCTCTTGTAGTGTAAGGTGGGTCAGGTAACGTATAAATTATCATGTTCGCCGATGGGTTGAGTGATCCATATCTCCGTCCCCAAATGTCCTGAAGACTATTTCACCAGTAATGGTATTCATTCACTGAGTTAGGTATACGAGAGAGCTAATAAACCATCCAACAGGGTGATAAGGTAGTCTTGTGATCGGTGAAAATCGTGGTATGGTTGTTGGCTTTTCGTTAAATCAGTTGCCAATCGAAGAAACAGGGAATTAATGAGGTTCATGCGAAGAATCGAGCGAAAACAGGGGTCCACCAATAACAGAAGAATTCAACCAAGTAATCTATTGCTTAGAAGCAATTCTAGAAGTGAGGTGTGGCGGCACGACACAAATAGGGAAGTTCGTTGCATCACGGTCACGGAAGTACATCACTTGTTCAAAACAGAGTTTGGTTGGTAGGGTTGCGAGTTGCAAAGCGACGAACGCGCGTAACTGTGGCTGCTTCGTTTCTGGTAAAGACGACCGGTGGAGATGACGAGGTTCATCAACAGGGATGTGTGGGTATAGTTCTCCTAACCCCGAGTTCGTTTGAGCCAGGTATGGTCTTCGTGAATGTTGACGTATAAGCCGAATGTACGGAGGGTCAAATGGTGACATCAAGTCGAGATAAGCGTGTAAATAGATAGAATGCATAAACAGTTGTCGTAGCGGGGTGACGATAAATCAGAAAAGAATTTGACCATCACACGTCAAGTTTCAAGTAAACAGTTGGGTGTCATAAATAGCACATTCGGGCTAGTAGATAACATGCTACTACTCTAACTAGGCATACCATGTGCAACACACAATGTAAATGTAAACTAGCAAGCAGGCAATACATACATAAATCATACCACCTAGAGTGTTGAGTCTTGCACGTGGAGCGAAGCGTCGTTGTGGATCGTTGAGCACTAAACAGGTTATAGTCTGGTTTTTATCAAAAAGCTTTCCTTTTTAAAACCAAGTTCACTATAACCAATGGCTCTGATACCAATCTGTCACACCCCCAAAATCCACCATGCGGAGTATCACCGCTTGGAGGCGTGACATGACCAGGATCAAGCCACCAATCATATTGAACAATGTATTTAAGATGGATAAAAACCAACCACACAATATAATTGGTGATCAAAAGCTAGTTAACCAAGTTTGAATTAAACAGCGGAAGCATTAAAGGTAAAAGCCCAAAACATAAGTAATAAGTTCTTAAGTTTAAATGTTTAATCATGGGACTCGACAGTCCATGTCCCACAACGACCACACCTCCCTGTGCAAGCTCCATAGATACCTAACGACCTGCAAGGCATGTAACAAGGAGTCAACAACATAGTTGAGTGAGTTCACAGTTGGGTGTTTGTTTTAAGTTGTTTCAAAAACATGGTTTTCGTTTAGTTGGCTTACTTTCCGTGGGGGTTACCCCATAGTTTAAAACATGATTAACCAATTCCTTCTTTCCCAAACCATGACCCGTGGGGGCTTCCCCATGTGAACCACTAGACCGTTACCATATCGACAACTGACGAAAAATAGTTATGCCCTACGTCAATGTCTATCATCATTGACAGTTTGCCATAGTCCATTAGTACACACCCGTTCGAAGGACACGGTGTGAGGTTTGTCAAACCTAATAGCGCTATTAACTAATGACCCGCTCGCCATCGGCCTCGGCGATTAAGTCGATATAAAATGAGGGACTTAGGTGATAGAGTTTTGGCTAGTAATTTAAGGTTGTTGTCCTACCCAAGGAGGACGAATGTACGTATTCTACCCAAGGAGAATACGCAGGATTAATATTGGCATCCTACCTATGGAGGATGGCGGTACATATCCTACCCAATGAGGATATGCAGGTTCCGTTTTAGTTCTTTAACCCATTCCCAACCACCGGGAATCCCATGCCTTAGAAAGAGTGTGAACTCACCTTTGGTTGCTCGGTTTGACTCTATAAAATAGCTAACAATCGGTGTTGGTCAATCACGTCCTATTATGATTACTACTTAGTTTATTAGTGACTTCAAATAAGCACGAAGTTCCTACACACATCTACCACATAACATGCACTCACTTTAATATTTCACGCCCATATAAGCATTCCACTTATAGCTACTCAAGAGCAGGAATACGATATTGCACATAACACTTTCATTGACGTATAACATGTTAGATCATTATCGGGTAACATAACCGACATTTAGACATGCAAGTCACGAGTTATATTGTTTCAGCTTGAACATCCAAAACTGGACTGTTTTCGGGTATTTTAATAAAATCGTTAACTTACTCCAAAAATTACCAAACTTTTACAGAATGTTTTAAACAATCCAAATATTACTGTGTAAAAATATCGGGATCCAATTCATTACCAATATTTTAAAAAAATCATTTACCGGACTGCAATCAGATTCATCACTTTCTGACTGCAGTCCACGGAATAATTTATTAAAAATTCATCGTAAGTCCGATTGATGAAATTCCAGTTGTAGCATTACAACGACATCAGTGGTCATCTACAGTATAAATTGCAGGAGCTAATTCTACACAGATTTCAAGTTATGATGAAAAACATAACACATAATTTCTGCGGTAAAAACGCAGCTTTTGCTGTTGTGAAAAACGACCCTTTAAAATAGCAAACGAAGTGCAAAAATTATGATTCCAGTGCCATTAGAACCGTATTTTGAAATAACACGTTATAGATTTAAGAAAATCAGTTTTTCGATAAATATCGACCTGTTTACAGCCAACTGAAGTTGGCTGTAAATGTTTGGACAGAAGCTGTTTTCAGCTTATAGTGCTCTAACGCAAGTTCTATTTGTTCCGTTAACATGTTTAGTGATCAACAACGTATTTCTAGTAATCACAAGCAAGCATCAACATATACCAAACAACATCATACTAACAACACTTTATCACATTTCATCTTTATGTAAACCTTATGCTTAAACTTTTAGTTCATGTTCTTTTGGTGTTCTTGTTATAATCAACCTACTACATCTTTTAACCACAAAAGAGAAGTAACAAGAGTAAATCAAGAACTTACAACTAGCTCAAAGGCTAGGAAAGATCTCTAGTGAAAAAGATGATGAAAAGTGGTGTGAAAAAGCAAGTAATGAATCTCCTTGATGATCCACAAGCTACAATCTTCACAAAGCACCTCCTAACACATGAATGAAGCTTGAAATGGATGGATGTGGTGGTGTTAAGGTGGTGATGGTGGCGGTTGAAGTGTGAGCCGAGAGGGAGAGAGGAGAGTGTGAGGGATGGTGTGATCTTTGAGAAGATATGGGATGGTATGGTGATCTTACACACCATGCTTATAAAGATCTTAAACTAATATTTTGTACAAGAGATCAAGTAAGGATCAAATCAAATCTTAGATTGTAATCTTGGAGGTAAGGTGGTGAAATTGGGTGGGTCCCTTGTGACCGAAAATGGGTATGTGGGGGGGTTAATTGTAACATTTTCATGGTAAGTTTGTAACTAATAGTTAAATTCCAAGTATATACTTACATGTTTATCTAGTGGGTGTTATGGTGTACGGGGATCATAACTAGCCAAGAAATAATTAAACAATGTTTCTAGTAAAATTTTGGTGTTCCGGGAAATGTCCGGTTGTTCGGTTAGATACCGGTTCGTTAAAGTGCTAAGTTGTTTCGTTTAGTGTCTTTTATGTAACTTTTTATAACACTTTTAATTCCTAACACTTAGGAAAGCATACTGGACTATTTAGTCAATTTTCTGCACAAGACTAGTATGTTAACAAGCACATGTAAGTATGACGCAGTAATCAGAAAGCAGTTAAGTAATTCAGCACAGTCATCAAGCACTTTAATTAACATTAATTAATCGTATGGATACATGTAATTATGAGGGTTGTCAAAGTAAGCGAGGTAAGCGGCACAACGATTTTCGAAAAGTCAGCGATGAATCGGCGATAGTAACCTGCCAATCCGAGAAAAGAACGAACTTCGGACGGGCTCCTTGGTGTAACCCAACTCTTAACAGCTTCGATCTTCGCAGGATCGACATGAATTCCTTGACTATTGATGATGTAACCCAGGAATTGAACCTCCTCTAGCCAGAATTCACACTTGGAGAACTTGGCATAGAGACGGTTTCCCTGGAGTAACTCAAGAACCAAACCTAGATGCTGCGAGTGTTCGGCTTTTGACTTGGAATAGATCAGGATGTCATTGATGAATACAATGACGAAGCGGTCAAGAAAGGGTTTGCACACGTGATTCATTAGATCCATAAAGACTGCGGGAGCGTTGGTCAAACCAAAAGGCATGACAACAAACTCGTAATGACCATAGCGGGTTCGAAAAGTGGTTTTAGGTATATCATCCTCTTGAATGCGTAGTTGGTGATAGCCTGAGCGTAGATCGATCTTCGAGAAACACGTAGCATCTTGTAGCTGATCAAACAAATCATCGATTCGAGGCAAGGGATAGCGATTATTAATAGTCAGCTTATTCAACTCCCTGTAATCGATGCGCATCCGGAACGATCCATCCTTCTTTTTGACGAAAAGGACAGGCGCGCCCCAAGGAGAGGTGCTAGGGCGAATAAAGCCTTTATCAAGAAGTTCCTGGAGCTGACTCGAGAGTTCGTGCATTTCAGAAGGAGCGAGACTGTAAGGCGCTTTAGCAACAGGATTTGCTCCAGGAATGAGGCTGATTCGAAAATCGATATCACGAGTGGGAGGTAAACTAGGTAAATCATCAGGAAATACGTTAGGGAATTTATAAACAACGGGAACGTCTTTCACTTCTGGGTTTCCTTTCTTTTCCTTCTCCGCTACTACAATGTTAGCCAAGAAAGCTCTGTATTCCTTGCGGAGATACTTGCTTGCTTGGACACATGACATGAGTTTAAGACCTTTCGAAGGATTTTCACCATACACACAAAGTTGATCACCATTAGCGAGCGAGAAACGAATCATCTTTTCGAAGCAAACAACTTCAGCACGATTTTCGCGAAGAAAATCCATGCCTACTATGATATCAAAACTACCGAGCTGCATCGGAATAAGGTCGATAGGGAAGACGTGATTGTTGAGTTCAAGCGTACAATCACGTAGAACTGAATTAACGGCGACGGTTCTTCCGGTGGCTACTTCAACATCGAACGTCGAGGGGAGATGGGCGCGCTTACGATTAAGGAGCTTTTCGAATTCAAACGATATAAAACAGTTATCTGCTCCAGTATCAAACAAACATGAAGCATATATACCATTCACAAGGAACGTACCATTAACCACATTATTGTCTGCTTGAGCCTGGCAGGCGTTGATGTTGAAAGCACGTACGCGGGCTGCTGCTGCTGCTGCTGAGGCTGCTGTTGCTGCTGCTGATGTTCCTACTGCTGCTGGGGGTCTTGTTTCACTACCCTGTTAGGGCACATGTTTCCAAAGTGGTTGGGATCACCACATGCAAAGCAAGCTCGAGCGTGAGCCGCGGGTGCAGGAGCTGCTTGTTGACCCTGGGGAGCAGGAAGAAGAGCTTGCGGTGCAGGAGTTTGACCTTGAGCTGGAGCTGGAGCATGGCGTGGACCTGTACGGCAGTTTGCGGTGAAGTGGTCGTACATATTGCAATGAACGCAGAACCGACATGCGATACCAACCGGGTGATGATAAGTACAAGTAAGGTAAGTGGGTGTGGTCCAGTGTATGCACGCTTGGAAGGCGGTGCATTGACCACATGTGCCGCTACTTAGCGGTGTTGAGGCTGCGGTTGGGCAGGTACTGTTTGGAGCGGGGCAGCAGTAACTGCATAGTTCTTGTTGCTGGAACTGTTGTTGTTCGTTCTCTTGCGACGTGAGAGCTTTAAAGATTGCGGTGCGGCGCTAGATTCAGCGGTGGGAGCAGCGGTGACTTGATGCAGATTCTTGGAGGCTTTATCGAAATAACCAGCCCTAACTCGCTTATTGTTGATCTCAGTGGCGAGCAGGTAGGTTTCCTCAATTGTTGTCGTCTTTGCAGCCTGAATAAAATCTGCAACACAATCTGGAAGAGCACGGATATACTTCTTGATTGTAATCTCAGGGGTAGTAACTTGACCCGGACATATAATACTCAACTGCTTGAAGCGAGCAGTTAAACCAGCGTTATCTCCGCCATCCTGCTTAATGTGCCAGAATTCATCCTCGAGCTTTTGGAGTTCATGGGGAGGGCAGAACTCTTGCATCATGATGTTCTTCAACTCGTCCCACGACAATTCGAAAGCTGCATCGTTTCCTTGTGTGTTCCTCTCGGCCATCCACCAATCAAGAGTGCGGGATTGGAAGACGCCAGAGCCGTTAACAGTGCGTAGGTTTTCTAGACAGCCACTCTGGCGCAGGGTGACTTCGATAGAATCAAACCATTGGAACATGGTCGTAGGCCCATCTTCACCAGTAAATTCTTTTCGACCGCAGGCTTTGAACTGCTTGAAGCTAAAAGCGGCCTTAGGAGTATCGGTCCTGGACTCCTCCGAGGACTTGCTAGCATTCTCATTCAGTTCACTGACGATTTATGGGATGACTTTCACCATTTGCTTTGAGACGAGAGCGGATATTCGTTTGTCATCATGGTTTCGGCGAGCAGCGCGAGAATGGAATGATCCAAACGAAGACATTGTCTGCAACAGACATCGCCATAGGACTCAAACACAATTTCGATTAACCCTAGTATAGACTAACGATTTCGCCATAAAGCTCAGGAACACCTCAATTCACAAAATCACGTAGGCACATAATCACAAAATCACATAAGCACATAAACACATAAGCACATAAGCACATAGTCTAACCTAAGCACATATTTTGCACATATTCATCTATCCTTCACAGCAGCGTATAGCGATCAAGTATAGCGATTGCGAATAACGAGTAGCGATTTCGAATAAAGACTAGCGATTTGTTTGTGTGGTGTGAATTGTGTGTGTTTTGGCGGAGCGGGAAACGTGGAATCGAAACCATCAGTACCACCGTACTGTTTATCCCAAAACGCTAACAAATAGATACATAAAACACATAGATTTCACATAAAATCGATCATAAAAGTGATAAGTCACAGAGTTGGTGGCGACAAAATCCCGAATCAAACACATAAAATCGAAGAGAGATTGTCTTGGCAAGATAGACGTCGACTACCCAAAGTGATTCGACTATTCACAAGGACTTTAAGCGCACACTTTGGTCTTCTGGACTGTGCTCTCGCCTCGATTTGGGCGATCGGCACACATCCTTTCAGTTACAGCGTGACCCAAGTCATTGGAGTCCGTCGAGACTTTGGTGAGAGTTTTGCGAAACCCAAAGTATAGAGCGGAACGAGTCATCAAGGTTCGGGTTTCACCCCTGACTTAACGACTACATCCCTGTTTGTGCGATAAAATCATGAGATAGATAAGGAGATTTGCGTCAAAGTATGGATTTCACTCCTAATTCAACGTAAATTCTCTTGTTTATAGTGAAAATAGCGAGTTGAACGAGTGATTTGGTCGAGAGTTTGCGGTTTTCACACCTAATCTCAACCAGATCATCCGTTTGTGTGTGCATCCAGCCTTAGGAAAGGCTGGTCTTGTGCGGAACAAGTCTAATATACGCAAGAATACTTAATAAACACAATAAGAATACGTATCCTCGTACGTATAAATATACACCGGAATACGCCACCAATACTTGGCAAATACACAAGTCTAATATACGCAAGTATGATTATACCCATCCTTGGGAGAACATATACGTATAACTGCATAATATACCAAGTTAGAATATATTGTTATAACAAATATTTCAAATGATTAATAAATATAATTCAAGTTAAAATATAATTATTTTAACAAAATAATTACATACTTTGGGATAATACAAGTACTTAAAAAATGTAACTCAAGGATGCTAAGACATAACAACAAATACAAAGAGTCGTTACACGACCTAAACGTCTAATAAAACATGACACATGTGTAGGTAGTTGTACGACTCATAGGAGCACCTTGAGCATACGAGATAGCAGGACGCAAACTTGTGAGTTCATGTCCCCCTTTTCTCTTAACTGTTTTCGGTTTTATAACTCTCGGGGGTGGAATACATGTTACGAATGTTTAAATGGTATGATTTGGCTATGAAATGAACTATTAGATCATGTGAGCATAGATTGAAATTGAAATGCCAATAACTCTCATAAGAATCATGGACAAAGGTTAGAGCTAACGAGTACGGCCGAGCCCCACTCATGGTCCTTATGTGACCACTTAGAGTGCTTTAGTGTCCCAGTCGAGGTGATTCGACAACGGTCAAGGGGATTTGACACAGTCAAGGTGATTTGACACAGTCAAGGTGAATTTGACATAGTCGATGGAATTCGACACAGTTGAGGGGATTTGACAAAGGCAAAAGCTTACTCATATTGAGTACTCCCTATCTCTTCACATATATTAATGTCCTTGCAAAACATTAATTTGATCTGTTCATAGATGTTTTTCATACATGTTTTCAAAGGAGACTCTAAAACGTTTACAAGTTTATCAGTATTTATACAAAACGCATGAACTCGCTCAACTTTTGTTGATGTTTTCAAAATTACATGTATTTCAGGAAACAAGTTGGATCTTGGGCGCTGGTTTTGTTTCTAGAAGTAAATTCCAAGTTTAGATGTCATCCACTTTTATTGGTTTGTAACTTCGTCAAAGGTTGTGTTGTTTGAAACTTAAATGACTGGTGCTTGTAATATTTTAAACTTAATGAATGGATGAACATCGTTTTGATCATATAGTTGTTTATTATGATTGAATGCAATGATATTGAATAAGTCACACATCATATGCTTCCGCAAAAGTCAGGGTGTGACAGTTTGGTATCAGAGCTTCGATTGTAGTGAACTAGGATTCCTTCTCGAGTCTAGACTACAATCACTAGGACTCTCTCACGAAAACATTTTCACAAAAAGGTTTTTCACTGCATTTACGAAAGCGCCAAGGTCCATGAGTCGAACATTTTTCAAAGAAAGACAAAGCAAGGACATTAGCAGGGAGGAGAATACCCCAAATTAAAGTGCCAATTAAGGCATAGTCTACGTGAGATAGACTTGCCAAAGACAAAATGACCCCCCCGAAAGGACAAACGAGAGTTATATGTAACATGATGCATTTATTTGCCTGTTTATACTAAGTAACATATTTATTCATTAATACATATATATATATATATATATATATGCGTATAAGTGTACAGAATAATTATTGACGTGAACGAGATACCTTCGACTCCGAATCCTATTGTTGTTCTTGACTCGCACGATGAGACTATCGACCTCGCGTTTATTAGAAGCTCATGGCTGGAGTGATTACCAAACGAGATCCTAAGCTGGTTCCGTAGAAGATGGTTGTTCTTCCCTCTCGAATGAGGAGGTGCCTGACGAGGTCCCTGTGGCTTTTGTGAAGCAAGATCGATGACACTCTTGTCCCGACAAGGAAGATGAAGTACTCATCTTGAAGGTGCCCCCCCAACCACTAGGAATTACCCTTATTCCTATCACGTCTAAGCATTGTGCCTACTCGCGCGAAACGATAACGGATGTTAGCGCGTGGACCACTGCAACGGTCCTTTTCCATGTCGGAGGTATAAGGACAGTAGTGTCCCCTCTTTGGTCGATCATCTGCTTTGAACGAGGGAAAATTTGGGGTGACCATGCAAGACAATTTATTATTACGGGGGCCCACATAATAACGACTTGTAGTGCATGGAAATCCTGGTGGACTCTGCGGGTCAAGCTAATGATCACCACCCATCCAAAAATAATCTCTTGGTGTTCACACCTTCATCTAGTAGAACAATACCTAGACAGTTGCTTTAGCACTCTACAAAGTAGGAAACCTGTCTTTACCTACTTCGTGTCTGACACTTCTACCCGTACGAGTTGTTTGGGAACTGATATCTAAGCAAGTGAAGATGGCTAACACTCGGGAAAGATTCAGTGATGTTACACTCTCTATCACCCCTATATATATACAACCCCTATCTCTTGGGAAGTATACCCGTATTTGTGAAGCTAAAAACCTAAGAAAACCAATGTAGAAGGAGAATAACTACTACTTTCATATTATGGAACTTGTATGACCGAGGTGATGTAACCTTGAGTTCATTTTGTTTTCCCTGTTACAAACAATAAGTCAAGTTGTCAAGCATATATGAAAGATTAGTGGTTGTTTTCTTACTTATATATTGTTGATATTACATGCATGTGATATTAGGAGATTACATATTTGCTTATGGTGATATATACCTCATAGACAATTATGGAATGTTGTCTAACCTACCCCATACCTTTTTGCCAGAAGAAGATGCCGCCCAGACGTGACACAGACACCAATACGTTACCAAGAACTGAGGCCGAACTCAATGAGCGCATTTCCCAAGCTATAGCGCAGCATGAAGCCTCAGCTCAGAACACTACGGTGGCACTTTCGGAAGTAACCCTCCAACTGGCTACACCTATAAACAGTTCCTGGACTGCAAACCATTGAATTTTGATGGCACAGGAAGTGCCGTTGCTTTTGTTCGTTGGGCATAAAAGACAGACTCCATTCTGAGAATGAGTAAATGTTCGCCCGAGCATAGAGTTACCTATATCTCAGGGTTGTTTTTAGATGGCGCACTCTCCTGGTGGAACCTTCAGGTTCAGACCCTTGGTGAAGCTACTGCTTATGCACTGAGCTGGGATGAGCTCAAGGAATTGATGCGGAAGAAATATTGTGCCAGAGCCGAAATCCAGAAGCTTGAGACTGAGTTCTGGAATTTGAAAATGGGCGGGCCAAAGATTTCTGAGTACGTCCAATGCTTTCATGACTTGTCTAGGGTTGTTCCCTACTTAGTCGAGCCGGAATTCAAGAGGATTGAGCAATTCATTTGGGGACTTGCACCTCAAATCCTGAGCATGGTTACTGCCTCAAAGCCTCCAACCATCACAGAGGCTATCGATTTGAGTGTTACACTTACCGAAGAAGCTCTTCGTATGGGAAAGTTTTCGGGATCTGAGACAAACAAGAAAGAGACTCATGTGGAGTCTTCGGGCAATAACAAAAGAAAGTCTTCAAACCTAAAGATAGGCACCCAAGTCAGTTATGAAAGCTCTAAAGCAAACAAAAGAAGGGAAGTGGACTCGCCACGTGGCATGCGAGCTTATGGAGCCACCAATAAGGCCGGTAGTAAGGTTTATTTGGGGACTAAGCCGAAATATAACGAATGCAAGTTTCATCATGAGGGGCGATGTTTGAGACCTAAGTGCGACAGATGTGGAAAAGAAGGACACAGCAAGGACGCCTGTTGGGCGAAGTACCCCAAACAAGGAGGAAATGATGACGACAACCAAGACGGAAACGATAATGGTAGAGTTCCAGGTTGCTTCAAATGTGGGGACGTGGGTCACTTTAGGAAAGATTGCCCTAGGAAGAACCACACGAGGAAGGATCTTCACGATCGGAGCTCGTGAAGCACGCCAGGATCTAAATGCGATTACGGGTACGTTCCCTATTAACCAACTCTAAGCATCCATTTTTTATTGATACTGGCGCCGACTTTAACCTTGTATCCTTAGGAATTAAGAACCTACTTGGCCTAGTTTCAAGTAGGATAGACACCCCGTATTCTTTAGAATTGGCAAATAGAAGGTTAGTTAAAGCAGACGAGGCGATTAAAGATTGTCTTTCGGAACTTAGAAGGCAGGAACCTTCTATTACTGTTGACTTGGGAAGTCATGATATTGTAGTCAGCTTGGATTGGATATCCAAGTATAGAGCTGAAGTTGTTCGTCATAAGGAAAGTCATTCGCATCCCTCTTGCGAATGATGAGACACTTATAGTACACAACCTCCTTGCATTAGTTGCGAGGGCACTAGGCCCCATAAAGCGGTGGATTTGTGACACCTCACATTGGCCATAGAGACACAGAAGCGCCTCCGAATGGGCTGCATGTCCATCTTTACTCATGTTGCCGATAAGGAGACCAAGGAGCTGGAGCTAGAAGACAACCCCGTTGTGAAGGAATTTCCAGAAGCCCTTCCCGAAGACTTGGCTGGGTTACCTCCACAACGACAAGAGGAGTTAGGATAAACTTAGTGCCGGGAGCGGCACCCGTGGTGAATAGTGCCTTACCTACTAGCTCCGTCCGAGATACAGGAGCCTCCGATGCAACTGCAAGATCTGCTAGGCAGAGGAAATCTACCAGGCCAAGCTTCTCACTGTGGGAAGCCCCCGGTGTTATTCGTTAGGAAGTAGGACGACAATTTTTACACGCGTACACAGCCTAATCTGAGAGGAACTCAGAAGAATTAATGTAGAAAAAATATTACAAATAGATTACAGGGAGATAGACAACTAACCATCAAGAATCGGTACCCCTTACCGAGAATCGATGACTTGTCGACCAACTGCAAGGTCCCAGCTACTATTCCAAGGTGGACTTAAGGACAGGGTATCACTAGTTGAGGACACGAGAAGAAAGTTGGCAGTTTCCGTTTTGCATCAACTTCCGAGAATTGGATATCAAGGACCGGTATCCTTTGCCAAGGATTGATGACTTGTTCAACCAATTGTAAGGTTCTAGTTACTACTCAAAGATCGACTTGAGGTTAGGATGTCCTCAACTACAAATACAAGAAGAAAGTATCCCTAAAACGACCTTTAGGACTCGCTTTGAGCATTACGAGTTCCTTATTGTGCCGTTTGGCTTAACACATGCACCGACAGTATTCATGGACCTCATGAATCGGGTGTGTAAGCCGTACCTGGATAGGATCGTGATTATATTTATTGACTGCATTCTTATAAGCTCAAAGACCAAGGAAGGCCATGAGCAACATCTGCCAGATAACTTAGAGCTTTTTGAAGAAAGAATAGTTATATGCAAAGCCATTCAAGTGTGAACCTTGGATTCGCGAGGCAAGATTCTTAGGTCACGTGGTGAATAAGAACGGGATTCATGTCGATCCTGCAATCAAGAACTAAGGAGTCCCAAGGACACAACTAAGAATTTTTGGGGACTGTAGACTGTATCAGACGACTCCTAGAAAACTTTGCAAGGATTGCACAACTGCTAACAACCCTAACCCGGACGATACCTACCTTGTCTTCACCTGACAGTGCCAATAAAATTGCAGTTCTTGTGACGCCTCTCGACAAGGTCTCGATTGCGCGTTGATGCAACGAGACCAAGTCATCGCGTACGCGTCATGTTGATTAAAGGATCATGAGAAGAGACCTTGAACTAGGTGCAGTAATTGTGCGTTGAAGTTTTAGCGTCAATACTTGTATGAAAAACGCTGCACGATCTTTACTGATCACAAGGGCTTGCAGCACATCTTTCATAAGAAGGACTTAAGCATGAGATAACTAGATGGAATGAGCTACTGAATGATTACGACTGTGAGATTAGGTATCACCTGGACAAGGCAAGCGTTGTAGCAGACGCCTTGAGCCACAAGAAATCGCGCAAAGCCACTAAGGGTGCGAGCCTTAGAGATGACCATGAAGACGAATCCCGCTACTCGGATTCGTGAAGCTGAGCAAGAGGCGCTCAAACCAAAGAACTAACGAGCTGAAGCATTACGTGGAATGGGAGTGCGATTCTTGCCTAAGGTAAACAAAACATTATACTTCATGGAACGACTTTGGGTTCCGTTTCGTGACATTTACGTACGCTTATTTTGGGACAAGGCTCATAGGTCAAGGTACTCGATCCACTCTGGATCTGACAAGATGTACCAAGACTTGAAGGATTAGTATGAGTGGCCCAAGATGGAAGCTGATATAGCTACATATATGGGTAACCGTCTTACTTGTGCCAAGGTTAAGACAGAATACAAGAAACCATCATGGCTGCTGCAACAGCCTGAGATTCCCATATGGGAGTGGGAACGAATCTCAACGGATTTCATTACAAGGCTACCGAGAACCCAAGGAGTGCATGTTATGAATTGGGTGATTATTGATCGACACACCAAGACTGCACATCTCCCACCAAACAGTGAGGAAGACAGCACAAGGGAATTAACAGAGATTTAGCCTAGAAAGGTTGTGGCATGTCATAAAGTGCCTGATTCTATCTTGTCTGACTGAGATGGTCGTTTTGTGCCAAGGATATGGCAGACATTTCAAAAGGCGTTTAGGTCACGATTGGACCTTAGTACTACATTTCACCCTCAGACGGACGGCCAGAGCAAACGAACGATAAAGACTTTGGTAGACATGCTACGTGCTTGTGTGATGGACTTTGATGAGAAGTTGGAATACTCACTTGCCCTTAGTGGAGTTTTTCTACAATAATATTTATCACACCGCCGTTTAGGCCGTCTCGCGCAAAGCTTTATGGGAACGTAAGTATCGGTACCCTTTGTGTTAGGCGGAAACCAGAGATAAACGATTTACTGGCCCGAGTTGGTTCAGGAAGCTATAGATAAGATCGATCAGATACGTGGTCGTATCAAGTCAGCACGTGATGTACAGAAAGGCTACGACGATAAGCGGCGGAAACCGTTGGGGTTTGATGTTGGAGAAATAGTTTTAAGGAAAGTCTCGCCTTGGAAAGGCGTGGTACGATTTGGAAAGTGTGGGAAGTTGAACCCACGGTATATTAGACCTATCGGGATCTTGGAAAGGATCGGAAATCAATGCTACAAGCCTAAGTATTTATACCTATTTCACAACTCCCCTGCAATCTATATCATAGCTTGAATTTCGGGACGAAATTCTTTTAACCGGGGGGGGGGGGGATGTGACAACTGACACTTTTCCATGAATTCCGTACAATAATAAACACTAATCTGTGCTTTAATAACTGTGCATGAATGAATTAACTAGACAAATGAATTTCTGGTTTCTGTCATATACATACAAAGGCATTTCATGTTGCAAGATTTTTTTTATCTTTATTACATGCAACACAGTGTGGTTTACTTAATGCAAGGAACAAAGTTATCACAGTTATCAAACAAACTAGAAGTACTGACGGGAGTTCACTACTCAGGTAGACATGAAATTAAGTCACAGAATGAGCCCCGGAACCAAGTGTTACACTAGAATAGTGTGTAGGAAAGTAGGGATTACAAAACTTCATTCCTAGTGATGACATAGGTACCGGAAAGTGCTAGAAACACACTAAAACTGCAGAATTCTGCAGAAAATGAATAAATTCAGCAAAAATTCAGCTTTTAACATCTAAATATAATGCAAAAATGTGATTTAATGGTCCAGAATACTTTTCTAAGTGTCGGGAATCGAAACTGTCAAAAAAGACTAAATAAAGCACACTAAATTGCGCAATTTAGCACTTTAACAAACCGGTAACCAACCGAACAACCGGACACTACCCGAAACACCAAAGTTTCACTAGAAGCACTGTTTTAACATTTTCGAGCTAGTTATGGTCACCGAACATCATAACACATCTCATAAACACTAAACACATAAAATACCTAACTAGCACCATTAAAACCTAACTAGATCATGCAAATTACAATTGGAATGTTACACTTTAACCCCCCCCCCATGTTGGACGGTTAAGGGACATGGGTCCCACGCAAGATTTCTTTGTTATAGTTTATTTGATTTGTTGAGGAATATACCAACACAATATACTATATGCTACTTTAATCTTGGAAGTAAATTTACATATAACCACAAGACCCTTATTCATTTCACTTTACATCTTCACCACTCCATCACCTTCTCCCTTCCCCTCTTACTCTCGGCTCCAAACACACACCCACACACATCTGATTTCAAGCCATCTTCAAGTATCCTAAGGTGAACATGAGGTGTAATAAGCATAGTTAGGAAGCTAGGAAGCTTTGGATGTTGAAGGACCTCTTGCAAGTGCTTTTAACCACCTCATCTTCATCTTGTAATCATCCCTAGCCTTGAGCTAGTAGTAAGATCATCTACACTCTAAATTACATATTATTAAGTTGGTTAAAAGATGATACAAGTTGGTAATCATGAAGAACACTATGAATCAAGAACATGAAACTTGAACATAAGCTTAAAAAAATATAAGAAATCATGTTGTTAAGTGTTGTTATGCTTGTTAACTATTGATTATTTGTGTATATGATGTTAAACATCATATGATCTTGCTAGATAGTGATTAAAGACATAATCTAGCAAGATGAGAGGATGATTATGTTAAAGATCAAGAGATCATCCTTATGTTACAACATGAACTTGAAATATTTCATGGTTTCTTGAAGTATGAAGATCAAAGTGTGAAATGAGACTTGTAAACATATGATTTCAAGAATGATTTTTCAAGAAACCAAGTTAAAAATACAAGATTTACATAAACTTGGTTCTTAAAGAGATTAACCACATTATTAGTGGTTAATCAAGTATAGAAATATATATTTAACAAGAAAAACTCAAGAAGAAATATTTTTAGAAAATTTATTCACAAGTTGTAAACATCCAACTTCTTCAATAATGATGTTTTTAAATCAATAACCACACTTTAAAGGGGTAACTAAGCTTACTAAACACACTAGTAAGTTACTACAAATTTTTATAAATTTTCAAGTTCATTAAGTAGTGATTAGCCAGAACAGTTTACGATAGCATAAGCGAAGAGCGGTACGTAAAACGGTGCAAAGTGAACAAGTGATGGAAGGTAATCCGATCAGATAGCAACCCGATCGGATGGTCATTCGATCAGATGTCAATTCGTTTGGATGGTCATCCGATCGGATGACCATTCAGTCGGATTGACATTCTTTTGAGAAGGATGTGTTTGTGTATGATGGCTTTGAAGTTTTCGTTGTAGCATTTTGAAAATAGAGAAGTATCTCTACCCTTCAGGTCGATTGATCAAACGGTCGTTCGATCGGATAGCGATCTGATTGGCAGGATACTTAGAGAGAACAAGTTCGCAGCAGGATGGTCACTCGAACGGATAGCACTCCGGTCGAATTGGCAATCCGTTAGAACTGATGGTCTTTGAAAATTATGAAATTGATTAAGTGTCGAAGTTCCAAATGTCACCCGATCGGATGGTCGTTCGATCGGATGGCAATCTGATCGGATGGTCGTTCGATCGGATGGCAATCCGATCGGACGGCAATCCGTTCGACGTTCAGATCTTTTGAAAATTTGAAAATTGTTAAGTGTGGAACCAAGTGCAACCCGATCGGATTGCAGTTCGGTCGGATGGCAATCCGATCGGAGGACAATCTGTCCCAACGAATCTGATCGTCTTGACTTGATTATTTTGAAAGTTTTGCGGTTTGTTCGAGACGGTATGATAACGTACTAAACAACGGAACCTCGTCAAGTCCCAAGTCGTTCGATCGAACAGGAATCACCCTAATCCGACCAGTTGACTGTTCTTTGACGGTTGTTCATGTTTTCTCCGGAATCGGTTGTCTCTTTGATACAAATCAGATCTCAACTGACACTTCACTAAGAAATGAGTAGAAGGCCAGAATGAGCTCCGATTCTATCGGTTTTAAGTGCATTGAGTGTAAAAGAGTTGAAACAAAGTTAGAAACCATCTTTCAATCCTTTTAACTTTGAAAATGTTTAGATCTATGCGAAATTGTTGTGAAATCATGTGGAAATCCTTCATATCTGAGTTGTTCTTGGTGGACTGAAGCCAAATCTTGAAGTTCATAAGAACTCCATGATGATATCATCCTAAATCACCTCAAACCCGTTGATTTCACGGTTAAAATTTAAGATTCGAAGGCGAAAATGATGAAGAATTGCGTGTAGATCATAGAAGTACAAGATTTGAGTTGAAAACTTACAAGAATCGCGAGAAATCGAGAGAAAGAAGGCCTTGAGCGTGCTGGTCGAGTGAGAGAGAGCTGTCAGGGAGGTATTTATAGGTTGCCAAAAATAGAAATGAGGAGCAAGTGTCAGATAGCCCACCAATCGGATGGCAATCCGATCGGACAGCCATTCGATCAAAGTGGTCCGACGAGTTGAGTTTCAGCGATTCGTTTTGCGTGTTGAGCGTTGAGATGCGTTTCGAGTGAGCGATGCGATAGTATTATCCATTAGTTACACAAATAACCTAACTACTATATCTAATATACAATCACTATAAATAACTTGCGTTTATCGTTTGCGATTGAATTGCATTGCGATAGAATTGCGATTGCGATTGCGATTAAACACCTCAACATAAACATAACATGAACAAGTAACACATAATAGCACACTCACGTAAAAAAATATCCAGAACACATAATTCGAGTTACGATGCGATAACGATTAGCGATAAGTCGATTAGCGATTAAACATGCGATTAAATAGCGATTATTAATAGATACTCCACATAATACAACTAAAACAAATAAATAATAGAATTCGATTACAAGTCAAAAAGCACGGCCAGTAGCTAAGCAAGGAGTGACAGATCGCAGTTAGCAATCTTTTCTTCCTTTGACTTTGACTTGTACTTTGACTTTCCAAAAAGCGGGTTGTTACATGAGAGTTGAACCTGGGTCACAAGGAACACCAGGTTTTTCCCTAACCACTCCACCACTAGCTCATTGGCAATGTAGTTTTAGTTATACAACTTATACACTTAGACTAGTGGGTGTGGGGCATTGGTTGGGGCGGGAGATTCCAGGCAACGCTGACTAACCCACAACGTGCCAGGGTTGGCCACGGCGTTGCCCCTCTAGCGTGGCTTTGAAGCCTGACGTGAGGCGGGGGGAGAGGTGAGGTGCCTGGCTAGTATTGGCTGGTGAGAGTTGACCGTTGGGCTAGCCATTTGGCATAGCCATTGGCCAACGGCTATTTAAAAAAAATCTTTTATTTGTATTCTATATAAATCAAACAATTCTTACTCATTTTTACTATCATAAAATTCAAAAACACTACCAACCTCCAAAAAATATTATTATCAACAGTGGCGATGGTCGTGAAAGCTATTGTTGAAAATTCAGTCAAGACAAACAAATTCATACCTTCGAGCTGATTTTGTAGAACATGTTTCGACACTTCCTAGATTTGACTCCATTGAAGATGAAGATGAAGATGATTGATTGATTTTTTTGGTGATGTAATGTATTTTTTATTGTAGTCATTTAAAATTACTTTATTAAATTCTATGATTAATATGAAAAACAAAAAAAAATCGGTCCACATAGCACTCCAACGCTGTCTGGCCACGCCCTTTCCACACCCCACTTTTTTAGGTACAGACTGGTGAAGCCCACAAGTATCACGTGTCAAGCAATGCCCCTAATCATAAGAAAATGTGTTTTATATAACTAGATAATGATAACTAATTTACATCTATCCCCTCACTTGTGGCCTAGTGGTAGGAGAGTTGGGTTTTCTAATGGAGATACAATTTCAATTCCAACTTGTGTCATATTGGGGTGGTGGATATTGGGCAATGATGGTGACAAACTCACCGAGGGGGTTCGATCTTGAGCCGCACCCCGGTTTTCATCCGGCTGTTACTTCAGCGAGGCATCTCGTGTGGAAGCAGTACGGTTTCTGGGGGAACACCGTAACCAGGTCTGACCAACCCAGCGCAGGCCCGGTTAAGACAACGTAGTCTGGACAGATCTTGGCTAGGGCCGCCGTTTAGGCGGTGTGATATTGGGTCACTCAAAAAGAAAGTAACTGTTAAAAAAAAACTAATTTATATCTTTCAAATGTTTCTAAATGATGACATGGTATTCAATTTAAACAACTAATGATTATTTTGTAACAAAATTTTAATGTTAATAATAATTAATATATCTATGAAGTTTTAGTTATACAACTTATACAGTTATACTCACAATATAATGTTAAAGAAAATGTGTTTTATACAACTAGATAATGATAACTAAGGTTGAAAAACAAAAAAAGGGTCCACATAGCACTCCAACGCGGTCTGGCCACGCCCTTTCCACACCCCACTTTTTTAGGTACAGACTGGTGAAGCCCACAAGTATCACGTGTCAAGCAATGCCCCCAACCCAAACCCCACACCCCATAGTCTTATACTCACTATATAATCATAAGAAAATGTGTTTTATATAACTAGATAATGATAACTAATTTACATCTATCCCCTCACTTGTGGCATAGTGGTAGGAGACTTGGGTTTTCTAATGGAGATACAAGTTCAATTCCAAATTGTGTCATATTGGGGTGGTGGATATTGGGCAATGATGGTGACAAACTCACCGAGGGGGTTCGATCCTGAGCCGCACCCCGGTTTTCATCCAGTTGTTACTTCAGCGAGACATCTCGTGTGGAGGCAATACGGTTTCTGGGGGAACACCGTAATCAAGTCTTACCAACCCAGCGCAGGCCCGATTAAGACAACGTAATCTGGACAGATCTTGGCTAAGGCCGCCGTTTAGGCGGTGTGATATTGGGTCACTCAAAAAGAAAGTAACTGTTAAAAAACTAATTTATGGATTTTAAATATATGAGTCAGTCCCATATATTCTCTTGTTTTAATTTTTACGAATATATTTAAACACCCTACTATTTTGTTACATTTTAATTAATTTTAAATTTTAATTTTAAATCTTAATATAATATTTTATACCTTTAATTTGTAATAGTTATCTTGTGTAATATTTTATACCTTTAATTTGTAATAGTTAATTAGTTTTTTCAATAGATTTAAGTGCACCTGCAGACTCCTTAATTGATTTAAGTGCATATATGTTAGAAAATGATCATTGGGGGTTAAATTCTTACAAGTTGAGATCGTTGAAGGAAAATTTTAAAGTATAGATTATTATCGACCAACAGGTGAAACTTAGGATTATTAAAATCCAATAACCCTTAAAAATAATATTTGGCATGTACGTGGATACTGTCGTGGATGCCTACCATTGGACCACCAACATGGCAACAACCACCACCACGGCAGCCACTACCTGCCACCATCACCGCCACCACCATCACCACCCCCCGCTACCATCACCTGCAACCACTATGCGAACTCCGACTACCGCCACTCCCACCTCTATCACAACAGCCACCACCTAGTTGAAACATCTCCAGCATTATCCTTTACTATCCGTCGCCATTCCCTCACCACCCACTAAACACCAGCTGACCACTCCTCCATCCCAAACCAACTCGAAACCTTAACATATCTCACCACCGTCATAACCATCACATCACCGCAAACCACCTCCATCCCTTACCTACAAATATCTCCGTTGTAATACCCCAATCGACGTCTGAGTACATTGGGGCGTATAGATTGTTCATAACTCATGGTACTATTAAAGTTGATGCATTTATCATGCCAAATTAAATGTCAAATACAAGAACCAAATTGTTTTCAAATATAACATAACATGGAATAAAGTTTTGTTTATCAAGTCTAAGTTCAAATGTGTCCTGTATAAATCATCAAGCTTGTAAGTCTCAAACGCATTTCCTATATCATGTATAAAAAATGGAATAATGGATTTAAATGACCCAACTATTGTTAATTGGCCGTCACCGGTCCCAGCTACAAAAATCACCACTGGCAATCTCAACTATTAATATATTGGCATCCAATGGACGTTGTTAGTCACCGGTCATGGAAAAAGGTTCCTAAATGTCCGATCTAAGGTTACAAATAGGTTTGGGACGAAAATGTTGTGTTTTCCGGCCAAAAAAGAGTTTTTTTTTGCGACCTCAATAATTAAGGTTTTTACTAGAAAAAGGTTCTTAAAGGTCTGATCTAAGGTTACAAAGAGGTTTGGAACGAAAAGGTTGAGTTTTCCTAGCTAAAAAGGAGTTTTCTGGCCAAAAACGTTTTTCCGGCAACTGACAGTATTAGGGTTCTGTTAGTCAAGGTCCATTGGAGGCCAATATATTAATAGTTGGGACTGCTAGTGGTGATTTTTGTAGTTAGGACCGATGGCAGCCAATTAACAATCGTTGGGATTATTTAAACGTATTATAAGTTGGTGAGGAAACATAGGTTTATAGTACTTATAATAAGAATAAAATAGTGAATCATAAGTCCATAATATAATGTATGCATATATGAATAAACGAATTTGCAATGATTAAACCTATAATGACGCAAATCAAAACGATTGAATAAAATCAGTTTCTATACCCAAATGCCTTCTATAAGGTCAAATTTAGGCGGGGGTCAATCCAATAGCGTTATTATCTACTTCATTAAGCATAGTTCGTTAGTGATCAAAGGCTTAGAAGTGTATGCAAACGGCTTAGAAATTTATTGAAAAGGCTTAGAAGTGTACAAAAACGGCTCAACTTCAGTGGAACCGGCTTGATCTTTCAAGCCGGCTTGAGATGCTAAAATGGCTTGAGCCGTGTGGAAAGTAGTCGGCTGAGAACTTTCAATCGGCTCGCCATCCACTGTACCAGCTCAAGGGACAAACGAATTGAAACGACTCGGCTAAGAACTTTCAATATGAATGATGGCTTCATGAGTTGTCGGGCACGTGGCATACATGGATTGGTGGGTCGTTAAGCTGTTTCAGTGGCATGTAATAGCTCATGGAACCGTTTCAGTTGGCTATTTTTGAAAAATGGACTGATCAATGGCTAATCTTGCTATTTTTCCTTTAATATATTAATTGATTTGATGATGTCTTGATTCCTAATAAATCTTCTCACTAATTAATAATGGAAGGTATTATTTTTTGTTTTGTCATTTGTTCTCTAGAATATATATTTGAGCTTTGACCCGTTAGAAACAAAATTATGATATACATCCAACAATTTAATTTGTGTGCTCTCTTTGACCCGTTAGAACATTGCTCTTACGGGTTAAAAAAAGAATATACTTAATTTTCTAATCATTAATTCGTGTGCTCTCTTTATGTTTGGTTTTGCAGCTGTTGCGCGTTTAAAATTGGAGGTCTTTGAAGTTATTTTACATTTTAGATATTCTTAAACATTAAACATTTGGATGATATTTTGTGGGACTTTTTATGTTTGTATTTTGTTAAATTATTAAGTGTGTGTGAGACATATAAGTTGGTGAATTTTGGTGAATGAATGACTGTATAGGAATGCTAAATAAAACTGAGCAAAAGCGAACCGAACCGAGCTCAAGCATAAGATTTCCGCTCGATTTCCTAAATCCGAACCGAACCGTGCGGCTAGGTTTCAAACCGAACCGAGCATGAACATACCTCCGTTCAGTTCGGCTCATGAACACCTCTATCTCCATGTGTTTGACCATTGCTAGGGATTAAGTACAAAATGGGGAGTGAAGTGAGGACTTTACATGACATTATTGGTTAGAAAATTGTTTAAACACTCATCATTTGCTGACCACTCCCTCCACCCTAATAATAATAATTTGAAAGTTTATTTGTTTTTTTATTACATGACATTATTTGTTAGAAAATTGTTTAAACACTCATCATTTGCTGACCACTCCCTCCACCCTAATAATAATAATTTGAAAGTTTATTTGTTTTTTTATATAAAGATGAAAAAGAAAAAGATCTAATAATTGAGTTGATAGAGGGATTGTGTTGGCTTTAAAACCAGTACTTTGGCTTTTCACACGCAAAATATGCTCTCGCACGACACTCACCTTTTCATCTCTCATACTTTAACTTTTCACTTCTAAAATACACAAAATCATCATTGATTTTTTTTTACTATATTAATCAAGTATCAAACCATAATCACATAAAAAAGATTTCACATTAAAACTACTTTTTTAACGGCAAGAAACGTCGTGCCAACCATCGTGACACCGGGCGTTGTGGCCAAGGTCAACTACTCGACCGCCGCTAGCCCCTTGGCTCTCCCAGATGCGCGAAAACCCGACCTCCACCCGCCCGAAGGCACGACAATGGAATAATCGGTAAAACCTCGACTACCATCCAAGACGAACCGGCGCCACCCGTATTCGCCATTCACCTGGATGCCGCAGAAAACAATAGGGAGAGTGAGAGTCGAACCTGGGTCACAAGAAACAACAAGTCTTTCCCCAACCACTCTATCACTACCTTATTGGCAAATTTAGTGGAAGTTATCGATAATTTCGTTTGTTGTAATTTTTAAAAAAGAAACTCAAATGAAAAATGATAAAATTTTCATGTAAATTACAAGTTAAAACCATAATTGCTCCCCCATCAACAAAAAGTCACATATCGACACTTCATAAATTACAAATTTACAATTATGTGTAAGATTAAATATATTATGTTTAATATTTAATCTATAGTCATTATAATCATTTACATAATACAGAACAAAATATATAATAACCTATTAAATAAATAGTTGGTAATTGTTGATGGACCATATTACCCTTATTAACTAATTAGGTTTCCTCCTGGGTGCTTATATAAGGGGAATTATGTAGATGTCAAAAGGTTACACAGTTACATAACCTAATCATAACATCATCATCACAATCGACCTCCCTCTCCCATAACCGATTCCCTTGTCGGTTTTCTTAGTCACCATCATCAGTCAGCACCCTAAGGAGGAACCAGATCACACTGACACATATGTCGAACACAATGGGATCATCTCTGACTGGATTCTCCACTGCACTGTCTGCTGTAACAGGTATGTTTTAATGTTTTCCCTCATGCATAACAGAACTGAACCAACATGTGGTATCCGAGCGTATGTTGATTAGTCAGTTCTGTTTTGTATCCATAAATCTGGAATAAAACTGGAAAACAAGATTTGAAAACCATAATAAAATTATGTTTTATCATCCGAGATGCCATCTCGGATCTGTTCAATTCATCTCGGATCATATATTGATTCGTTATAACTGTTCCGAAATCATCAGTTTGAGAAACATGTTTGAATGTGTAATTATTTCCAGATTTCAGATATAGGATTGAGGTTATTATTTTTTTTAGGGTTCATCATGTTCTTAGGAAAATTCGAAAATTCCTTTATGTTTTGGAATATATTTAGGATTGATGAGTGTTTTTCCATGTTTGATCCAATTTTATTTTTTAAGTTTATTCGAAAACTGTTAAAAGATATACAGTTATAATTTTCGAAATATTTTTGATAAAATTAGATCATCTTAAAACAGGAAATCATATCTCATAATCCCTTAGAATTCGAATTTTCAGTTATGTTTTCACATTCACAACTGTTAACAGGAAGTTTCGAGATCCTTTCTAACGAACCGAGACCAAGATCTCGACTCGAGACCACAAGGTCTCGACTCGAAATCATAAGTGTTCTCAAATGTCTACAACTCGAGACAACGATTTCGACTCGAGATCATAAGGTCTCGACTCGAGACCACTAAGGTTTCGACTAAGGGCTTAAATCTTCACAACTGGAGACCATGGTTGCGACTCGAGACCTCATAAGGAGTCGAGATCTCATAATTCACAGCAGTCGAGACCATGATTACGACTCGAGACACTAAGGTTGCGACTCGAGACCTTAATGAGTCGAGACCTCATAATGATGACTCGAGACTTGACTCGAGATCTCACTCGAGCCTCATAACCGATCCGCGCAAACAGGTGGTTTACTATTAAATAATTGGTTTTGTAATTACTTAGTTAGTTAATCAGAATCAGATAATGCTTTACAAAACCAAAATAGCTTAACTTGAATGAGTTTCTGATGTATCAATTCTGGCCAAAGCTGATTTGATACATCTACTTATCGTTCAAGTATTATGAAAGCTATGTTAAGTGTGCATCATAAACATGAATGTCTTAATATCTAGCCAAAGCTGATTTAATTCTTTCATAGATGGCATACTTAACAAGTGCATAACTAAAGTGATTGTTTCAATTTCTGGCCAAAGCTGATTTGTTACAACCACTTTGCACATATGCTTAAATGATTACACTTCTGGCCAAAGCTGATTTGTCTTCGTTTAAGTAGAATTTTAATTAAGTCTATTATTTTGATGTTAGTAATAGACAATATCACAGCTTCATAATTAAAATGGTCATTATTTATGCCTTCCTTAGTTTAACGTGCCCTTAGATCACATTAGGACTTTTTCCTTAGTATCATAACTTGCTCATCTTATTTCCACTATCCGCACCAAATCAGGGGATTCCACCTTTGACTGGTGATAACTTTGCTGCATGGAAGGATGCTCTCATGCTTACGCTTGGATTGCTGGACTTCGATTATGCTCTAAGAGAGAATAAGCCAGCGGACCTTACTGCTACAAGTACTGCTGCTGAGCAGATAGTTCATGAAAAATGGACTAGGTGTAATCGCAAGTCTCTCATGTTTATAAAGCAGTCCATCAGCAATGCAATCAGGGGAGCTATTCCTGATTCTGAAGATGCTAAAACCTACTTGGAACATGTGGAGGCACAATTCAAGGGGACGTCTAAAGCACACGCTAGTACCCTTATCCTCAAGCTGGTGACAACTAAGTATGATGGGAGGAGCGGCATTCGTGAGCACATCATGATGATGAATGACATGGCCAATAAGCTGAAGGGGCTGGAAATGGAGATCAGTGATGGTTTCCTTGTTCATTTTATCATCACCTCGCTTCCTTCATCCTTTGAAACATTCAAGATCAATTACAACACTCAGAAGGACAAATGGACGATGAGTGAGCTGGTCGCTATGTGCGTACAGGAGGAAGAGCGTATGAGGATGGATCGCCCTATTGATGTTGCTAACTTCACCACCTCCAACTCTAAGAAAAGGAAGAACAATCATCAGAGGAAGGATGCTTCAAAAGTCCAAAGGCCTAATCCTAATACAAGTGCACCCTCCAGCTCTAAGAACTCCTTAGGCAGAATCCGCTGCAAGTTCTGTAAAAAGGCAGGACATATGCAGAAGGAATGCCCTGACTTTAAGGAGTGGCTGGCTAAGAAAGGTAACGATTATTTTATGATACTCGAGTCCTATAATTTAAGTGTTCCTGCTAATTCTTGGTGGTTTGATTCTGGTTCTATGGTTCATGTTACCAATTCAACTCAGGGATTCCTTTCAATCCGGAAGCTGGAAAGAAACCAAAGAACGCTTACAATTAGTTATGAAAACTGGTTTATGTATTAAACTTTATGATACCTTATATGTTCCTGAGGTAACTCGGAACCTTGTATCAGGACCAAAGTTAGACATGGACGGTTTTATTGTTTCCCATGGTCATCGCAAACTCTCTATCCTCTATGATTCTGTTCTTTATGGTATTGGTATTCTGGATGGTGGTCTCTATAGATTAGAACTAGATGATGGCTTTTCCAAATCTTAGTTGTCATATAACATTAATGAATCACTCACAAAGATGAAAGAGAAACGAGACTTAGAAACTTCGTCCATGTTGTGGCATCAATGTTTAGGCCACATCTCAAGGGAACGATTAAATCGTCTCGTAAAGGATGAAGTCTTACCTCCTCTCGATTTCTCTGATTTTGGAACATGTGTCAAATGTCTTAAGGGTAAAATGACATTAGCGAATAAGAAAGGTGCCACTAGGAGCTCTAATTTATTAGAACTCATTCACACTGACATTAGTGGTCCCTACCAAATCGCTGGCATAACAGGACATACTTCATTTATCACTTTTATTGACGATTATTCTCGTTACATGTACTTGTATCTTATTAAGGAAAAGTCTGAATCTCTAACAACTTTTAAAGATTATAAGGTTGAAGTTGAAAAGCAATTAGATCATCAGATTAAAGTTGTGAGATCAGATAGAGGCGGTGAATATTATGGAAGACATACTGATGTGGGACAAGCTCCTGGTCCATTTTATGAGTTTTGTAAGGGCCAGGGGATTGTGAACCAATACACCATGCCTGGTACACCTCAGCAGAACGGTGTCGCTGAAAGAAGAAATCGTACCCTTATGAACATGGTGCACAGTATGTTAGCCAACACTAATTTACCATTATTTCTCTGGACTGAAGCATTAAAAGCAGCTGTTCATATACTCAATAGAGTTCCTTCTAAGTCTGTCCCTAAAACTCCTTATGAACTTTGGACAGGAAGGAAACCGAGTCTTAAATATATGAAAGTATGGGGTTGCATTGCTGAAGCAAAACTTTACAATCCTTTCCTAAGGAAACTTGACCCTAAAACAGTTACCTGTTTCTTTATCGGGTATCCTGATAATTCTAAGGGTTATCGTTTCTATTGTCCTTCCCATGTCACCCGTATTGTTGAAACCAAGCGTGCTGTGTTCCTGGAGGATTTCAAGGTCAGTGGGAGCTGTACCAACCCTTACGAAGAATTGCAAGAAGTACAAGATGCGGGGGGGGGGGGGGAGACTCGTCGCTTGCTATTACTCCGATTACTCCTCTTTTACCCAATGCAACTACTGTACCTGAAGCTACTGCACCAACTCCAAATTCACCTCCACAATCAGAACCCATTATACCTCATGACGAAGGCACATCAAACACTCAAAACCAAGACAACGCTGAACCCGATAATCCACTCAGGAGGTCATCTAGTGGGATGATTATGTTACCTACCTGACTAAAATGGATCCCGGAAAGCTCAATGATCCTATCTCTTACAATGAAGCCATTAGCAGTGATTAGTCTTCTGAATGGAATAAAGCAATGATTGAAGAGCTTGAATCCATGAAGAAAAATGACGTTTGGGATTTGGTAGAATTACCCAATGGTGTCAAATCAGTAGGATGTAAATGGGTGTTCAAAACAAAACTGGATCCGAATGGTAACGTTGAACGCTACAAAGCGAGATTGGTTGCAAAGGGCTACACTCAGAAAGAGGGAATTGATTATCAAGAGACGTTTTCACCTGTCTCTCGTAAAGATTCATTAAGGATCGTCATGGCCCTAGTAGCTCATTTCGATTTAGAGCTGCATCAGATGGACGTTAAAACCGCTTTCCTTAACGGAGACTTAGACGAAGATATTTACATGAAACAACCTGAAGGCTTTAAACCTGAAGGTCAGGAGCATCTAGTCTGTAAGTTGAAGAAATCCATTTACGGGTTAAAACAAGCATCATGTCAGTGGTACCTCAAGTTTGATGAAGTCATGAAGAAACAAGGTTTTATGAAGAATCAAGTGGATCAATGCACCTACCTCAAGATGAGTGGGAGCAACTTTACTATACCTGTCCTTTACGTAGATGATATTCTATTGGCAAGTAATAGTTTAGACATGTTGCATGAGTCGAAGCGGTTACTCTCGCATAACTTCGACATGAAGGATCTTGGAGATGCTTCTTACGTCATTGGCATCGAAATCCACCGAGATAGACACAAAGGGATCTTAGGATTGTCCCAAAGGGCTTGCATAGATCGTGTCCTTACACGTTACAACATGCAACAGTGCAAACCCTCTGTCGCTCCAGTAGTTAAAGGAGATGTTTTCGGTTCATTCCAGTGTCCGACAACAGAGGTTGAGAAGGAGCAAATGAGCCAGATACCTTATGCGTCAGTAGTCGGGAGCCTGATGTATGCTCAAGTCTGTACTCGCCCAGATATCGCTTATATTGCTGGAATGCTAGGCCGTTATCAGACTAATCCTGGCCTAGATCACTGGAAAGCAGCTAAGAAGGTACTTCGATATCTGCAAGGGACGAAAGACTATAAACTGACTTATAGAAGAAGTGATCATTTAGAAGTGGTGGGCTATTCTGATTCTGACTTTGCAAAGTGCAAAGATGACAAGAAATCCACTTTGGGCTACATCTTTATGTTAGCAGGCGGCCCTATCTCATGGAAGAGTCATAAACAACAGTTGACCACAACTTCCACAATGATGGCAGAGTACATTGTTGTTTATAACGCAACCTGTCATGGAATGTTGCTTAGAAATCTGATCACTGGACTCAAAATCGTTAATTCCATTTCTAGACCATTGAAGCTTTACTGTGATAATTCAGCTGCCGTTAGTTTCTCGAACAGTAACAGTTTGACTGGAGCTGGTTTATATCTCGATACAAAATATCTGTTCGTACGTGAACGAGTTGAGGAAAATAATCTTTGTATCGAGTATATTAGTACTAAAGATATGCTTGCGGATCCGATGACTAAAGGTCTCCCTCCTAAGGTTTACGAAGAACATGTTCGGAATATGGGATTTAGTAAAGACCTTATTTAAGCATATTGTACTAGCTTATGTTTATGATTAATGAAATTTCCTCAGTTTGATTTTGTATGTCTCTTAGAATATGTTCAACCGGTATAATGGCATATAGACAAATAAAGTTACAAATCAAACAAAGGGCTTATGCGTATTTTGATCATGACGATTAGGTTTTAAATTAAGGCTATAGTATGACTAATGGGGGTCCTGAGTCGCATAATGATTCAACGGCTGTATTTCTCTGCTATAGTACTTGTTTAAGGCTAAAATGAGTGTTAACTCCTGATCAGGCTTATCTAATACTCATGGTAAATGATTCTTCGGCTAAGTGGGAGAATGTAAGATTAAATATATTATGTTTAATATTTAATCTATAGCCATTATAATCATTTACATAATATAGATCAAAATATATAATAACCTATTAAATAATTAGTTGGTAATTGTTGATGGACCATATTACCCTTATTAACTAATTAGGTTTCCTCCTGGGTGCTTATATAAGGGGAATTATGTAGAGGTCAAAAGGTTACACAGTTACATAACCTAATCATAACATCATCATCACAATCGACCTCCCTCTCCCATAACCGATTCCCTTGTCGGTTTTCTTAGTCACCATCATCAGTCAGCACCCTAAGGAGGAACCAGATCACACTGACACATATGTCGAACACAATGGGATCATCTCTGTTTGGATTCTCCACTACACTGTCTGCTGTAACAGGTATGTTTTAATGTTTTCCCTCATGCATAACAGAACTGAACCAACACTATGTCACAATCGTTTTGCTTTTGCGAGAGGGAATAACTTAGGTAGAGAGCTTAACGGAAGCAATATGTACATAGAATGGATAGAGATCTCTAGTTTTGTCATATTTGAGGAGACTATTGTAAATGTGTAGGGGTTGGAAACGTAGGCATGACCCATATCGTAAGGCGTGCTAAGGATCGATCACCAATAAAGACGGGTGAAAAAACTATCGTTGGTTACTTTTGTTTTTTTTAACGACAAAGAATCTCATATGTAGACCCCCTCTGCTTGGGGCTATGTCTGAGGTCGACTTCTCGACCACCATGAGACCGTTCCCTCCAGACGAGCGAGAACCGGATAGAATCCGTAAACTCTCGTCCCTCATCAGGTTCGAACCCGAGCTTAAAGCCCTGATTCGTCATTTCACCTAAATGTCCCTCGAAATGGCCTAAACAGGAATCAAATCAAACCTGCATCTCCACTAGAGAGGGCAGACCTTTTGACCTATGTTTAAATGGAGATAGATATAAGCCTCTAGCGTTGACAATCTTGTAATAACATTTTTTAATAAATGCAAGTAAAAAAAATAAAGGAAAAAGACAATCGGTTGAGCTTTAATTTTCCTTACTTTACACTATTACTAGGTTATAACCCCGTGTATTACACCGGGTTAAGTAAATAAAAAATCAAATAGTTAATAATGAAGATTTAACAATTATAAAACAATATTTTTAAGACGCTTTTCTGATATTCAAACAAAATTTTGTGTCATGTATGATCAAAACTTGTGATGTTTGTAAAGTTTGTATATATGAAAGGATTTGAACCATCAATTAGAAGACAGACTGTATCATCGACTTTCTCAGGAGTTTTAACAGTCATGTGAACATACATTTAATAACCCAAGTTTTATTTAAATAATAGTGGTCTTAATTTATTAGTTCTAAAAAATGTTGAAATGTCCAGATTGGGCATATAGCAATTATCCAATTAGATAAACTTATATAAAAAAAATAATGTTTCAATTTAAATTATTTAAATAAGTATAAATTATCGGTAATTATTAAATTATATATCTCTAAAATTTAAATATTTGGACGTGAGTTGCATCTTAAAAGGATGGTTGTTTTTTGATAAATTTATTAGTATGATAAATGTAATTATTAATCTTCTTGAATTTTAAACATATATTAAATTTAAGAGTAAAATGCAGGGATAGTCGATGTGATTTTGTAAAATAACACATATAGTCTCAACTTTTGTAAAATGCACGAAGAAGGCGTGTATGGATGAGTGGTAAGGGTGAGGGTGGGGTGGGGCCACTTGAGTTAACTTTATCTTTTAATATTTTTAACACAGTAAGGGCATTAAGGTCATTTCACACCCACTTAACCGAGAAAACTAACCCCCACGCTAGGGACTATCCGAGTAAAAAAATGTTAAAACACATGGAGCACCGGTGTAATTTCCAAAAGTTGAGGACTAAAGGTGTTATTTTACAAAACTACAGGAACTATCCGTGCATTTTACTCTAAATTTAATAATTTAAATTAAATAATAATTATCTACAATTAAGGAATTAAGATATAATTTGTAACCTAGTTTTTAATGTAAATAAATTATAAGATATTTTATGAAACTTTATCCGTAATTTCTTAAATGTTTGAAACAAATTAAATTTAATAATTTAGATTAAATAATAATAATTATATATAATTAATGATGGTCTAGAATAATGACAAGTGTCCCTATATTGGTTTCTTTTATTATATAGTATAGATTATCTACTATGATAACGGTAAACGTATATCTCTCAATGAAGCTAGTAGATCATATTCATCAGCACATGAAGCATACTAAGAATGATACTTCCTTTACAGGGGCGGACCTACCTCTTTGGTAGGGGTAACCCCCGCTACCCCTTGGTCGGAAAAAATTTAGAAAAATTAGTGTAAATTTTGGAAAAATTTGACGTTTTTTCGATTTCGTTACGGCTTATTTATAACACGTTACCCCTTGGTCGGAATTCTAGA
>JARYGA010032071.1:0-44923 GCA_030545235.1 Helianthus tuberosus
TGAGGGTTCGAAAGGCAGACTCTTTCTTGGTTACCCAAACAAAAGGTTGGTCCTTATGAGTAAGCGAGGTAAGTGGTACAACAATCTTCGAAAATCCTTGGATGAATCGTCGATAATAGCCCGCTAGTCCGAGAAAAGAACGGACTTCAGACGGATTCTTAGGCGTAACCCAGCTCTTGACAGCTTCAATCTTCGCAGGATCGACGTGAATACCCTGACTATTTACAATGTGACCCAGAAACTGAACCTCCCCCAACCAAAATTCGCACTTGGAGAATTTGGCGTAGAGTTGGTTCCCCTGGAGTAACTCGAGAACCAAACGTAGATGTTGCGCGTGTTCGGCTCTCGACTTGGAATAGATCAAGACATCGTCGATGAATACGATGACGAAACGATCGAGGTATGGTTTACACACGCGGTTCATCAGATCCATGAAGACTGCTGGTGCGTTTGTTAGGCCAAAAGGCATGACAACGAATTCATAATGGCCGTAACGAGTACGAAACGCGGTTTTGGGTATATCCTCCTCTTGTATACGTAGCTGGTGATATCCGGAACGTAGATCGATCTTCGAGAAACACGTAGCGCCTTGTAGTTGGTCAAACAAATCGTCAATGCGGGGTAAAGGATAGCGGTTCTTGATAGTTAGCTTGTTCAATTCCCGATAGTCGATGCACATCCTGAACGACCCATCCTTCTTTTTAACGAAAAGGACTGGTGCACCCCAAGGAGAGGTGCTCGGGCGAATGAAGCCTTTCTCAAGTAATTCTTGGAGTTGGGTCGAGAGTTCGCGTATTTCGGACGGCGCGAGTCGATAAGGAGCCCTGGCGGTAGGATTAGCTCCAGGAATGAGATCAATACGAAAATCAATATCGCGTTTTGGAGGTAGTCCGGGAAGGTCCTCTGGAAAAACTTGAGGGAATTCCTGAACCACGGGAACGTCCTTTACTTCTTTCTTCTCTTTCTTTTCCTTCTCCGCTGCTACAACGTGAGCCAGGAAAGCCCTGTATTCCTTGCGGAGATACTTGCTAGCTTGTAGGCATGACATAAGCTTGAGACCCTTTGAAGTAGTATCACCGTAAACGCATAATGAGTCACCATTTGCGAGCGAAAAACGAATCATCTTGTCGAAGCACACAACTTCAGCATGATTCTCGCGAAGAAAATCCATGCCTACTATGACGTCGAAGCTTCCGAGTTGCATCGGAATAAGGTCGATCGAGAAGATGTGATTGTTGAGTTCAAGAGTACAATCACGGATAACGGAATTAACAGCGACGGTTCTTCCAGTAGCGACTTCAACTTCGAATGCCGAGGAGAGTTTGGAACGTCTACGTCTAAGGAGTTTCTCAAATTCGAACGACACAAAGCAATTATCCGCTCCAGTATCAAACAAACATGAAGCATAAATACCATTCACGAGGAACGTACCATTAACCACGTTGTTGTCGGCCTGAGCTTGACGCACGTTAAGATTGAAAGTTCTGGCGCGTGCTGCCTGTTGTTGTTGCTGCTGCTGCTGTTGCGGTCCTTGTTTCACTACCCTGTTTGGGCACATGTTGGCGAAATGGTTCGGGTCGCCACACGTGAAGCAGGCTCTGGCCTTGACTGCGGGTGCCGGAGGAGCTTGTTGACCCTGTGGGGCAGTGAGTAGAGCTTGATTGGCGGGAGCTTGACGGATACGACAGTTGGCGGTAAAGTGGCCGTACATGTTGCAATGGGCACAAAAGCGGCATTGGATAGCAGTCGGGTGATGATAGGTGCAAGTAGGGCAGAGTGGGTGTGGCCGAGTATATGCACGCTTAGCAGGCGGTGCATTGGCCACAGGCGCTGCCACTTGACGTTGTTGAGCAGGTACAGTTTGAACTGGTGCAGCAGTGATCGCACAGTTCTTGTTGGTGGAGTTGCTCTTTCTCTTGTTCTTTCTCTTGCTGCTTGATGTGGTGGGTTCAACAGTTGATGCGGTAGCGGTAGCTTGATGCAGATGCTTGGAAGTTTTATCCCCCATCCCAGCTTTAACCCTTTTGTCGTTGATTTCAGCGGCCAACAGATAGGTCTCTTCGATCGTCGTAGTCTTAGCCGCTTGCACGAAATCAGCAACGCAGTCGGGCAAAGCTCGGTTGTACTTCTTGATGGTCATCTCGGGAGTCTTGACCTGATCGGGACAGATAATGCTGAGCTGCTTGAAGCGAGTAGTGAGACTAGCATTGTCTCCATCCTTCTGATGTATGTGCCAGAATTCATCTTCGAGCTTTTGACGTTCGTGAGGAGGGCAGAATTCCTCTAGCATGACTTCCTTGAGTTCGTCCCACGACAGACCGTAGGCTGCATCATTCCCTCTCTTGTTCCTCTCGGCCGTCCACCAGTCCAAAGCACGGGACTGAAAGACGCCGGTAGCGTTCAGAGTTCGGAGGTCATTAGGGCAACCACTTTGTCGCAGAGTAACCTCGATAGAGTCAAACCAGTGGAATAGAGCAGTAGGACCTCCTTCGCCTGTGAATTCTTTCGGCCCACACGACTTGAATTGATTAAATCTGAAGGGCCTCGCGTTGGCTTTGGGAGCTTCAATTCTTGATTCCTCGGACGATTTGCTAGCATTCTCATACACATCACTCACGGCTTTTGCCACACTTTTCGCGATGATCGAAGCAAGACGTCTGTCCCTCTTTTCTTGACGAGAGAGTGCATGACGGGATCCAGACGACATTGTCTGCAATAGACATCATTCGAATCTTACCTCATACGTCTACTACTACTAAAGCTCAGTAACACGTACCATGTAAACGCATATAGTCACGAATTTCACAAAATCACATAAACACATAGAGCACATAATTCACATAACACATAAGCACGAAATCATAGGAACATTTCAACACAAGAGGTAGTCAGAATACAGAAACCTATTATTCGAAGTCTGCGATTATTCCTGAATAGCGATCGTGTTTCAGTATATCGAGTACGAAATCATAGGAACATTTCAACACAAGAGGCAGTCAGAATACAGAAACCTATTATTCGAAGTCTGCGATTATTCCTGAATAGCGATCGTGTTTCAGTATATCGAGTAGTGTGGTATAAGCGTTCGCGGTAGCATAAAGTCGTCCATGATTCAGCGATTTGTTAGCGATATGTAGCGTGTTGTGAGGGTAGCGAAAGCAAAAGGCATTAGATCGAAACCAGTAGTTCCTCAAAACATTATCAAATAAGCATAAAACACGTAATTCACATAAAAGCGACGAAAACTTGAAACACATAAAATCGAGGATGGATTGTCTATGGCTATTTAGACTTCGACTAACCAAGTGGTTCGACTATTCGCAAGGATCCCGTGTGCACAATTACCTTCAGGACTATGCCTTTGCCTCGATTCTTGCGCATTGGCGCAATTCCCATTGGTTATATTGTGTCTTTAGGTCGTTGGAGTCCATCGAAACTTTGGTCGGAGTTTTGTATAAAGCAGGACAAGTCGTCAAGGTTAGGGTTTCACCCCCTATCTTACAACTTCATCCTTGTTCTTAATAAAATGCGAGGAGAATATTCATCAAAATATGGATTTCACTCCTAATTTAGTATGATTTCTCCTCGTTTGTAGTCAAAACGCAAACTGATTAGGCAACTTTAGTCGAGAGTTTGCGGTTTTCACACCTATTCTCGACCTCATTACCTGTTCATAAATTGAAAATTCGAGTGCAGTGATAGTGTAGGTGCATACAAATAGCGAGGAATGAGCTTGTACATTATCCAGCAGGGATGTACTCGAGTCGGTCTGTTGGTTCCTGACTATAGACTAGGTCTCTATGACTTCGACCCGGACTAGGTCGAGTCTTGCCTAATTCCCTATAGTTATGGCTCTGATACCAATCTGTCACACCCCAACCGATGGCGGAATCATCGGGGCGTGGCACTGAGCGAAACAGATTGTCCAAAAGTTTCCATAACAACTATCATTACCATTTAATTAAATATCACGTCCCATACCGTAACTTAAATAGTTAAATAGTTATTACAGGCAAAGCATCAAGACAAATATTCTGTTCCGACAACTCAAATTTAAACATAAGAAATTTATTCGTTGGTTTCTAGGACTCTAGTTCCTAGCTTCAATTTCATCACAGCCCGAGAAGCATATAAACAACCTAGGCACCTGTCACATACGTTAAAATAAAGTTAATACATATAATGTAAAGGTGAGCATACAAGTTTGATAATAGCATAATAGAGTTCGAATTCGTTTACGCATAACCAGCACGTACACATAATGAAATGAAGCACGTTAGTTATCGACATAGATCCATCGATACCAATGACTGCGGGTTGACTGCCCGAGGCAGTTCGCAATACATGATTACCACCGTAATCCATGCAAGTAAAAGATCCTTAACAACCCCCGTGTGAACGGGTGCTGAGTCCAAACTATAGTACTATCGTTGCTAAGGCAGGTAGACAGCATTCCATGTGTAAACATAACAAACAAGCATTCATAAGCCACGTATAACATGCATTAATGGTTTAGCGTTAAAAATAGCTTGAGTAGTGTGATAATTGTAGTTTGAATATTCGTAACGTATGTAACACCCAAAAGTGCTAAAGCAAAAAGGGTTCGAGTATACTCACAGCGATTATGGATTGAAGGGAGCGCTTTTCAGCGAGTACAATAGCGTGAATAGATTCGATAGCGTAAAGGTAAGTGGCACGCAATCAGTACAAAGTGAGAGTGGTTAGGATGGCTGATCGTGCGGATCAATTATCCGTGAGAGGAAGTCATCCGTGCGGGTGAACTATCCGTACGGATGGTAATCCGTGCGGATGGTGACCCATCCGGATAAGCTATCCGTGCGCGTGAGCTGTCCGTGCGGACGGTAATCCGTGCGGACTAGTCGCCCGTGCGGATTACTTATCCGTACGGACAAGTTGTTCGTGCGGATAAACGTTCAAGTGGATTGTTTCTTCCTAAGTGTGAGATGTGTTTGTGTATGATGGCTTGTGCTTTGGAGTTTTCGTTGTAGCATTTAGAAAACCTTTAAGTGTCTCTACCTTTCAAGCCGGTCGCGCGGACAACAATCCGTCCGGATGGCAGTCCGTACGGAAAGTAGTAATCCGTGCGGGTAGCTGTTCGTGCGGACAAGACAATCCGTCCGGATAGTCTGTCCGTGCGGACAACTGGTCCGTGCGGATGAACTTGGTTTGAATGTATTCAAGGTCTTAGTATCTCATGATCCGAAGAGTAATCCATTCAGAGGTCGTCCGTCCGGATTGCTCATTCGTCGATACTCAAACCTTGTCTGGAAAGTGGGTCCCAAGGGTAGCTCGTCCGGGTGACAACCCGCCCGTATAGCCTGTCCGTGCGGACAGCTAGTCCGTGCGGACAGCTTGTCCGTTCGGACAACTGGTCTGATTGTTCCGTTCGTCTACTCTTGGTTCCTGTTGTCTTTTATCGAGACGTTCTGATTACGTGGCAACCACTTTGGAGTTGTATTCTCACCCGTACGACTAGACCGGTCAGGAACCACCCTAACTTGGCCTGTCGGCGACTCAGAACGGTCGTTCCGGTTGACCCCGAAATCAGGTGTCTGGTGGGTAGAATCCAGATCTAGGACTAGTGCATCACCATTAACGAGTAGAACACTAGAACCGTTCAGATTCATACCGATTTTAAGGGTAAAAGAAGGAGAGAGCTTAGGTTTATTTCTTTCAACTCTTTTATCCTTAGAAAAGTTTAGATTTAGGTGAAGTTGTTGTGAAATCTTATGGAAATCGTTCAGATCCGAGTTATTCTTGGTGGAATGAGGTCAAGCTTGAAGTTCATAAGAACTTCATGATGACGTCACCCGAGAATACCTCGAATCCTGATGATTTCATGGTTAAAAGTTGAGATTTGAAAGATGGAAAGGTTTAGAATTGTGTAGTGATCAAGAATGTACAAGAATTAGTGCAAGATCTTACCTGGATCGAGAGAAATCTGAGAAAAAGGTGAAGAATGCGTGCGGTTCGGACGTCACTTGCCAAAAGTGGAAAAGTTGGAGAGTGACCCGTGTATTTATAGGATGCTAAAAGGGGAAAGGTGAGCCGTGCGGATGGCACGTAACCCGGATAGGCTATCCATCCGGATTGGTCATCCGTGCGGATTGGCAATCCGTGCGGATTGACCATCCGTTCGGATGTCGCCTGATTTGGTGCGTTCGGTGCGACGACGCTTCGGCTTCAGTTTTCAAGCGATTCGATAGGGTTTCCTAGTCAAATTACTTTCAGTCTCAACTACTTCGTATAATTCGGGTTCGGGTTTGTTTACATTCGAGTTAGACTTCGAGTTCGATTGAGTTCGCTTGATTACCACCACAAAATATAAATAAACATGCACAGGTAACACGTAAGGCACGCACACACGTATAAACAACAAGTAAAATACACAGCTCGAGTTACGATTCGATGTCGATTCGATTAGCATTGCTTGATCATTAGTTGTTTAACTTTATCGCATTGTTACTTCCTATCATTCACAGTCGTAGGTCGATTGAAATACAATTAATATGATGCGATTGTTGTAATGAACGACACTTACTCCACATAATATAAATAAAATAAAAACATTTCTACGAGTCAAGTCGTGCGAAATCGGTCGTTGACTTTGACCTTGACTTTGACTTTCACTCGTGAAAACACAGGGTGTTACAGCCTCCCCTTGTTTAGGGAATTTCGTCCCGAAATAAAGCTGAAAGCTGTAACAAGGTCGTGAATCACGTGTGAGAGTTCTTCGTTTGGATCACTGAAAATCGTCAAATTAGTCGACTTTTTACGGATAAAATTGCTGATTTTTGGGTATGTTATGCGAAATTCACTGATCTATAAGCCTACAAATTTTCATAACTTAATTCCAAGCTATTTGTGAGGAATTTGAATTTTTGTTAAAATGTTGAATGTTGCTGTTGATGTTCACCGTACAGATGGCAATCCGTGCGGATAACATATCCGTGACATATCCGTGTTGACTTTTGTTGACTAGCTTATTCGCATGGATAATTGTTGACTCTGGGACGTGCGGAATCCGTGAATGATTGTGACCAAACATAATCGTAACGGAGTCAAATCGGTCCTACAAGTGGTATCTGAGCAGGTGCTCGATTGCGCGGATCAAATATACTAGAATGTAACAAAATCGATGATTCTATTGATTATGATGACGCATACAAGCACCGAGAACCACGTGAGAGACTTTCTCTCTTTAGACTATCTCTCTAATTAAACAACTGCGGGTACTTGGCCTTCATGTCGCTTTCGAGTTCCCAAGTAAACTCCGCGCCTCGCTTGCCTTCACATCGGACTTTCACAATAGGAATGCGTGAGCGCCTGAGTTCTTTGGTTTGGAGATCCATGATTTCGACTGGCTTCTCCACGAAGTGTAATGTTTCGTTCACTTGTAGATCGTCTAGAGAAACATGTAAGTCGTGGTCGGCGATGCACTTTCGGAGGTTTGACATGTGGAAAGTCGGGTGGACATTGCTAAGTTCCTCCGGTAATTCGAGTCTGTAGGCGACTTTTCCGATCCTTTCAAGAATCTTAAAAGGTCCAACATATCAAGGCGCGAGTTTTCCCTTTTTGCCGAATCGGACTACACCCTTCCAAGGTGATACCTTTAGGAGTACGTAGTCACCAACGCCATATTCACGGGGCTTGCGCTTTTTATCGGTGTAAACTTTCTGTCGATCCCGAGCTTTCGCTAGGTTGTCTCGAATTTGGAAAATTTTGTCTGTTGTTTCTTGTAGCAGCTCCGGACCGGTTAGTTGCGAGTGACCGATCTCGTGCCACACAATAGGCGATCGACATCTTCTTCCGTACAACGCCTCGAAATGTGCCATCTGGATGCTAGCCTGGTAGCTGTTGTTATACGAGAATTCGACTAACGGCAGGTGTCTATCCCAATTACCACCGAAGTCTAGAACACACGAACGGAGCATGTCTTCAAGAGTACGAATCGTTCTTTCAGTCTGACCGTCGGTTTGTGGGTGGAAAGCGGTACTTAGATTAAGCGTTGTACCGAGTGCCACTTGAAACGTTTCCCACAATCGTGAAGTAAACCGAGCATCACGATCAGAGATGATGTCACGAGGCGTCCCATGTCTACAAATGATCTCGTCGGTGTAGATTCGGGCTAATCGTTCCACCTTGTAGTCTTCTCGTATTGGCAGAATGTGGGCTGATTTAGTCAAACGGTCAACAACAACCCAAATGCTGTCGTGACCTGATGACGTGGTTGGAAGCTTGGTTACGAAATCCATGGCTATGCTCTCCCATTTCCACATAGGAATTGGTGGCTGTTCGAGTAAGCCAGAGGGTCTTTGATGTTCAGCCTTGATTCTAGCACAGGTTAAGCATTTCCCGACGTAAAGAGCGATATCCCTTTTCATACCCGGCCACCAGTACCTATAGCGAAGATCCTGGTACATCTTGTCAGCTCTGGGATGAATAGAATAACGGGATTTATGGGCTTCGTCCATGATAATCTGCCGCAAATCGGTTCACTTGGGAATCCAAATTCGGTCTAGAAAGTGGAATATCCCGTTTGATTTGCTTACTAGCTGGGCTCCATCGTGGTAGATTCTTTGTTTCTTCAAGGTGCGTTCGTTGAAACATGCATGCTGGGCGTCACGGATGAGAGTTTCGAGGTTGTGCTGGGCTTGAACATTACGGGTGCTAAGCAGATAGTTCCGTCTGCTAAGTGCATCGACAACAACATTTGCTTTGCCTGGGTGATAACGGATCTCACAGTCGTAATCGTTGAGAAGTTCTACCCATCGGCATTGACGCATATTTAGTTCCTTCTGATTAAAGATGTGTTGTAGGCTCCTATGATCGGTGAAGATCGTACACTTTGTACCGTACAGGTAGTGTCGCCAAATCTTTAATGCAAAAACAACCGCGCCTAGCTCGAGATCATGGGTTGTATAGTTCTTCTCGTGGCTTTTGAGCTGTCGAGATGCGTAAGCTATGACCTTGTCTCGTTGCATGAGAACACAACCAAGTCCAAGGTTGGAAGCATCACAGTAGACAATGAAATCATTGTTTCCGTCGGGTAGCGTGAGAACCGGAGCATTGCAAAGCATGTGTTTGAGGGTTCGAAAGGCAGACTCTTTCTTGGTTCCCCAAACAAAAGGCTGGTCCTTATGAGTAAGCGAGGTAAGTGGTACAACAATCTTCGAAAATCCTTGGATGAATCGTCGATAATAGCCCGCTAGTCCGAGAAAAGAACGGACTTCAGACGGATTCTTAGGCGTAACCCAGCTCTTGACAGCTTCAATCTTCGCAGGATCGACGTGAATACCCTGACTATTTACAATGTGACCCAGAAACTGAACCTCCCCCAACCAAAATTCGTACTTGGAGAATTTGGCGTAGAGTTGGTTCCCCTGGAGTAACTCGAGAACCAAACGTAGATGTTGCGCGTGTTCGGCTCTCGACTTGGAATAGATCAAGACATCGTCGATGAATACGATGACGAAACGATCGAGGTATGGTTTACACACGCGGTTCATCAGATCCATGAAGACTGCTGGTGCGTTTGTTAGGCCAAAAGGCATGACAACGAATTCATAATGGCCGTAACGAGTACGAAACGCGGTTTTGGGTATATCCTCCTCTTGTATACGTAGCTGGTGATATCCGGAACGTAGATCGATCTTCGAGAAACACGTAGCGCCTTGTAGTTGGTCAAACAAATCGTCAATGCGGGGTAAAGGATAGCGGTTCTTGATAGTTAGCTTGTTCAATTCCCGATAGTCGATGCACATCCTGAACGACCCATCCTTCTTTTTAACGAAAAGGACTGGTGCACCCCAAGGAGAGGTGCTCGGGCGAATGAAGCCTTTCTCAAGTAATTCTTGGAGTTGGGTCGAGAGTTCGCGTATTTCGGACGGCGCGAGTCGATAAGGAGCCCTGGCGGTAGGATTAGCTCCAGGAATGAGATCAATACGAAAATCAATATCGCGTTTTGGAGGTAGTCCGGGAAGGTCCTCTGGAAAAACTTGAGGGAATTCCTGAACCACGGGAACGTCCTTTACTTCTTTCTTCTCTTTCTTTTCCTTCTCCGCTGCTACAACGTGAGCCAGGAAAGCCCTGTATTCCTTGCGGAGATACTTGCTAGCTTGTAGGCATGACATAAGCTTGAGACCCTTTGAAGTAGTATCACCGTAAACGCATAATGAGTCACCATTTGCGAGCGAAAAACGAATCATCTTGTCGAAGCACACAACTTCAGCATGATTCTCGCGAAGAAAATCCATGCCTACTATGACGTCGAAGCTTCCGAGTTGCATCGGAATAAGGTCGATCGAGAAGATGTGATTGTTGAGTTCAAGAGTACAATCACGGATAACGGAATTAACAGCGACGGTTCTTCCAGTAGCGACTTCAACTTCGAATGCCGAGGAGAGTTTGGAACGTCTACGTCTAAGGAGTTTCTCAAATTCGAACGACACAAAGCAATTATCCGCTCCAGTATCAAACAAACATGAAGCATAAATACCATTCACGAGGAACGTACCATTAACCACGTTGTTGTCGGCCTGAGCTTGACGCACGTTAAGATTGAAAGTTCTGGCGCGTGCTGCCTGTTGTTGCTGCTGCTGCTGCTGTTGCGGTCCTTGTTTCACTACCCTGTTTGGGCACATGTTGGCGAAATGGTTCGGGTCGCCACACGTGAAGCAGGCTCTGGCCTTGACTGCGGGTGCCGGAGGAGCTTGTTGACCCTGTGGGGCAGTGAGTAGAGCTTGATTGGCGGGAGCTTGACGGATACGACAGTTGGCGGTAAAGTGGCCGTACATGTTGCAATGGGCACAAAAGCGGCATTGGATAGCAGTCGGGTGATGATAGGTGCAAGTAGGGCAGAGTGGGTGTGGCCGAGTATATGCACGCTTAGCAGGCGGTGCATTGGCCACAGGCGCTGCCACTTGACGTTGTTGAGCAGGTACAGTTTGAACTGGTGCAGCAGTGATCGCACAGTTCTTGTTGGTGGAGTTGCTCTTTCTCTTGTTCTTTCTCTTGCTGCTTGATGTGGTGGGTTCAACAGTTGATGCGGTAGCGGTAGCTTGATGCAGATGCTTGGAAGTTTTATCCCCCATCCCAGCTTTAACCCTTTTGTCGTTGATTTCAGCGGCCAACAGATAGGTCTCTTCGATCGTCGTAGTCTTAGCCGCTTGCACGAAATCAGCAACGCAGTCGGGCAAAGCTCGGTTGTACTTCTTGATGGTCATCTCGGGAGTCTTGACCTGATCGGGACAGATAATGCTGAGCTGCTTGAAGCGAGTAGTGAGACTAGCATTGTCTCCATCCTTCTGATGTATGTGCCAGAATTCATCTTCGAGCTTTTGACGTTCGTGAGGAGGGCAGAATTCCTCTAGCATGACTTCCTTGAGTTCGTCCCACGACAGACCGTAGGCTGCATCATTCCCTCTCTTGTTCCTCTCGGCCGTCCACCAGTCCAAAGCACGGGACTGAAAGACGCCGGTAGCGTTCAGAGTTCGGAGGTCATTAGGGCAACCACTTTGTCGCAGAGTAACCTCGATAGAGTCAAACCAGTGGAATAGAGCAGTAGGACCTCCTTCGCCTGTGAATTCTTTCGGCCCACACGACTTGAATTGATTAAATCTGAAGGGCCTCGCGTTGGCTTTGGGAGCTTCAATTCTTGATTCCTCGGACGATTTGCTAGCATTCTCATACACATCACTCACGGCTTTTGCCACACTTTTCGCGATGATCGAAGCAAGACGTCTGTCCCTCTTTTCTTGACGAGAGAGTGCATGACGGGATCCAGACGACATTGTCTGCAATAGACATCATTCGAATCTTACCTCATACGTCTACTACTACTAAAGCTCAGTAACACGTACCATGTAAACGCATATAGTCACGAATTTCACAAAATCACATAAACACATAGAGCACATAATTCACATAACACATAAGCACGAAATCATAGGAACATTTCAACACAAGAGGTAGTCAGAATACAGAAACCTATTATTCGAAGTCTGCGATTATTCCTGAATAGCGATCGTGTTTCAGTATATCGAGTACGAAATCATAGGAACATTTCAACACAAGAGGCAGTCAGAATACAGAAACCTATTATTCGAAGTCTGCGATTATTCCTGAATAGCGATCGTGTTTCAGTATATCGAGTAGTGTGGTATAAGCGTTCGCGGTAGCATAAAGTCGTCCATGATTCAGCGATTTGTTAGCGATATGTAGCGTGTTGTGAGGGTAGCGAAAGCAAAAGGCATTAGATCGAAACCAGTAGTTCCTCAAAACATTATCAAATAAGCATAAAACACGTAATTCACATAAAAGCGACGAAAACTTGAAACACATAAAATCGAGGATGGATTGTCTATGGCTATTTAGACTTCGACTAACCAAGTGGTTCGACTATTCGCAAGGATCCCGTGTGCACAATTACCTTCAGGACTATGCCTTTGCCTCGATTCTTGCGCATTGGCGCAATTCCCATTGGTTATATTGTGTCTTTAGGTCGTTGGAGTCCATCGAAACTTTGGTCGGAGTTTTGTATAAAGCAGGACAAGTCGTCAAGGTTAGGGTTTCACCCCCTATCTTACAACTTCATCCTTGTTCTTAATAAAATGCGAGGAGAATATTCATCAAAATATGGATTTCACTCCTAATTTAGTATGATTTCTCCTCGTTTGTAGTCAAAACGCAAACTGATTAGGCAACTTTAGTCGAGAGTTTGCGGTTTTCACACCTATTCTCGACCTCATTACCTGTTCATAAATTGAAAATTCGAGTGCAGTGATAGTGTAGGTGCATACAAATAGCGAGGAATGAGCTTGTACATTATCCAGCAGGGATGTACTCGAGTCGGTCTGTTGGTTCCTGACTATAGACTAGGTCTCTATGACTTCGACCCGGACTAGGTCGAGTCTTGCCTAATTCCCTATAGTTATGGCTCTGATACCAATCTGTCACACCCCAACCGATGGCGGAATCATCGGGGCGTGGCACTGAGCGAAACAGATTGTCCAAAAGTTTCCATAACAACTATCATTACCATTTAATTAAATATCACGTCCCATACCGTAACTTAAATAGTTAAATAGTTATTACAGGCAAAGCATCAAGACAAATATTCTGTTCCGACAACTCAAATTTAAACATAAGAAATTTATTCGTTGGTTTCTAGGACTCTAGTTCCTAGCTTCAATTTCATCACAGCCCGAGAAGCATATAAACAACCTAGGCACCTGTCACATACGTTAAAATAAAGTTAATACATATAATGTAAAGGTGAGCATACAAGTTTGATAATAGCATAATAGAGTTCGAATTCGTTTACGCATAACCAGCACGTACACATAATGAAATGAAGCACGTTAGTTATCGACATAGATCCATCGATACCAATGACTGCGGGTTGACTGCCCGAGGCAGTTCGCAATACATGATTACCACCGTAATCCATGCAAGTAAAAGATCCTTAACAACCCCCGTGTGAACGGGTGCTGAGTCCAAACTATAGTACTATCGTTGCTAAGGCAGGTAGACAGCATTCCATGTGTAAACATAACAAACAAGCATTCATAAGCCACGTATAACATGCATTAATGGTTTAGCGTTAAAAATAGCTTGAGTAGTGTGATAATTGTAGTTTGAATATTCGTAACGTATGTAACACCCAAAAGTGCTAAAGCAAAAAGGGTTCGAGTATACTCACAGCGATTATGGATTGAAGGGAGCGCTTTTCAGCGAGTACAATAGCGTGAATAGATTCGATAGCGTAAAGGTAAGTGGCACGCAATCAGTACAAAGTGAGAGTGGTTAGGATGGCTGATCGTGCGGATCAACTATCCGTGAGAGGAAGTCATCCGTGCGGGTGAACTATCCATACGGATGGTAATCCGTGCGGATGGTGACCCATCCGGATAAGCTATCCGTGCGCGTGAGCTGTCCGTGCGGACGGTAATCCGTGCGGACTAGTCGCCCGTGCGGATTACTTATCCGTACGGACAAGTTGTTCGTGCGGATAAACGTTCAAGTGGATTGTTTCTTCCTAAGTGTGAGATGTGTTTGTGTATGATGGCTTGTGCTTTGGAGTTTTCGTTGTAGCATTTAGAAAACCTTTAAGTGTCTCTACCTTTCAAGCCGGTCGCGCGGACAACAATCCGTCCGGATGGCAGTCCGTACGGAAAGTAGTAATCCGTGCGGGTAGCTGTTCGTGCGGACAAGACAATCCGTCCGGATAGTCTGTCCGTGCGGACAACTGGTCCGTGCGGATGAACTTGGTTTGAATGTATTCAAGGTCTTAGTATCTCATGATCCGAAGAGTAATCCATTCAGAGGTCGTCCGTCCGGATTGCTCATTCGTCGATACTCAAACCTTGTCTGGAAAGTGGGTCCCAAGGGTAGCTCGTCCGGGTGACAACCCGCCCGTATAGCCTGTCCGTGCGGACAGCTAGTCCGTGCGGACAGCTAGTCCGTGCGGACAGCTTGTCCGTGCGGACAACTGGTCTGATTGTTCCGTTCGTCTACTCTTGGTTCCTGTTGTCGTTTATCGAGACGTTTTGATTACGTGGCAACCACTTTGGAGTTGTATTCTCACCCGTACGACTAGACCGGTCAGGAACCACCCTTACTTGGCCTGTCGGCGACTCAGAACGGTCGTTCCGGTTGACCCCGAAATCAGGTGTCTGGTGGGTAGAATCCAGATCTAGGACTAGTGCATCACCATTAACGAGTAGAACACTAGAACCGATCAGATTCATACCGATTTTAAGGGTAAAAGAAGGAGAGAACTTAGGTTTATTTCTTTCAACTCTTTTATCCTTAGAAAAGTTTAGATTTAGGTGAAGTTGTTGTGAAATCTTATGGAAATCGTTCAGATCCAAGTTATTCTTGGTGGAATGAGGTCAAGCTTGAAGTTCATAAGAACTTCATGATGACGTCACCCGAGAATACCTCGAATCCTGATGATTTCATGGTTAAAAGTTGAGATTTGAAAGATGGAAAGGTGTAGAATTGTGTAGTGATTAAGAATGTACAAGAATTAGTGCAAGATCTTACCTGGATCGAGAGAAATCTGAGAAAAAGGTGAAGAATGCGTGCGGTTCGGACGTCACTTGCCAAAAGTGGAAAAGTTGGAGAGTGACTCGTGTATTTATAGGATGCTAAAAGGGGAAAGGGTGAGCCATGCGGATGGCACGTAACCTGGATAGGCTATCCGTCCGGATTGGTCATCCGTGCGGATTGGCAATCCGTGCGGATTGACCATCCGTTCGGATGTCGCCTGATTTGGTGCGTTCGGTGCGACGACGTTTCGGCTTCGGTTTTCGAGCGATTCGATAGGGTTTCCTAGTCAAATTACTTTCAGTCCCAACTACTTCGTATAATTCGGGTTCGGGTTTGTTTACATTCGAGTTAGACTTCGAGTTCGATTGAGTTCGCTTGATTACTACCACAAAACATAAATAAACATGCACAGGTAACACGTAAGGCACACACACACGTATAAACAACAAGTAAAATACACAGCTCAAGTTACGATTCGATGTCGATTCGATTAGCATTGCTTGATCATTAGTTGTTTAACTTTATCGCATTGTTACTTCCTATCATTCACAGTCGTAGGTCGATTGAAATACGATTAATATGATGCGATTATTGTAATGAACGACACTTACTCCACATAATATAAATAAAATAAAAACATTTCTACGAGTCAAGTCGTGCGAAATCGGTCGTTGACTTTGACCTTGACTTTGACTTTCACTCGTGAAAACACGGGGTGTTACAAAAAGTGACACTTGGAAGGATTTAGTTTCATATGAAATTTATCAAGGATATTGAATGCTTCCTCCAAGTCTCTAAGGTGATCCTCAGCTTTCTTGGATTTAACCACCATGTCGTCTATGTAAACTTCCATAGTGTGTCCAATTTGTTCCTTGAACATCATATTGACTAGCCTTTGATAAGTAGCACCTGCATTCCTTAGTCCAAATGGCATACCAGTCGGGGTCATAAAGGCTGTATCCTCTTGATCAGATGGTTCCATCTGAATTTATTGAAATCCAGATGAAGCATCCATAAAAGTCAACAACTCATGACCCGCTGTAGCATCCACCATGGAGTCAATGTGGGGTAATGGGAAAGGATCCTTGGGACATGCCTTGTTTAAATCAGTAAAATCGACACATACCCTCCACTTTCCGTTTTTCTTTTATACAACAACTGTTTTGGTCAAAAATCAAGCAATGATAATGCAACCAAACTTTCTGTTGTGAGGTATGATGCTTGAATATATAAACAACACTAAGGATCACTCAGAAATGAAATGAATAAGTGACACAAAGATTTATACGAGGAAAAAGCCCTTGATCAATGAATGATCTCCGACATAAAAAACCTCGGGTGATGGAAACTACCGATCACCAACTTAGATTAAACAAGAAATGTATTACAACTTCGGATGATAGCGAGCTAATTACAAGGATCACTATAGTGTAATGTGCAAAAAAGTGTGTAATCGCCAAGTGAATTGTCAAGGGCTGGTGAGAGCAGTTGCGAGTGTGTGTGTTAAGCTAAAAATAGCCAAGTGTTTCTATTTAGCTCGCTATCCCCTTTTAAAAATGGAAAATATCTAAGCTAACAAACATTCCGCATTTTGTGCAAGTCCTCCACGAACTCCATAACGTCCATTTTAGCTAAGCACGTGCGGAATAAGTATGGAATATGCTCCAGGAATATCGCCAAGACCAAGTCCAAGCTCATACTCCTGCAAAACAACTTCATATTCAAAGTAGACAATCGTTAGTATAAGGATCCTTATGATGATCCATGATCCTGATCCTGCAATACTTCTGAGGATCACTAAATCAAACAGAAGTAAGTATCACTAAGCCCAATAGTAATTGAGGATCACTGATCATTGGAAAATCCTCCCCTAACAATTGCCCCCAAAATATAAGGAGTAATTTGTAAATAGTCGAGTTATATTTTTTGTTCTTATCCGCAACGAATAAACGGATAACTAGCCGTTGTAGTCGGACTAGCCGTTACCATCCTGACGTCACTGAAGTGACTACCCTGCAAGATCATTATTATAAATTGAAGTTAGGGATAGGGATCAATTTGCATTTAAATTCAAGAGAGACTCCCATTAAATCCACATTCGAAGATCAAGCAGGTATCTCTCTTCCTCTTTTCCCTTTACGTTTTCTTTCTCCGTTCATCTTCTTCTCTACCATTATGACCAAGATGATGCTAAGATCCTCTCCAGCTAAGGATCACACAAGAGATAGTCCTATTAAGAGCCAGGGGATCATCAAAGATTCGGCGAAAGAAAGATGCTGTTTTACCGATCCACAGATAGACAGGATCCGACATTGCTTTCCGGCAAACACCGATTTCAAACCATTTGATCCCACCGTTCTTAGTGATTATTTTTCTGAAACCTGGCTAGCCTTTCCGGTCACACCATTTACAATAGGGTACTCGTATCCTTTTCCAGATTTCACCCAATCATTCTTCTCTCTCACCGGCATCTCCTACATTCAAGCGATGCCAATGATCTGGAGGGTCTTATATACTCTTGAACGGATCATTGAGCAAGAAGGCATTGATCTGGGAATGTTGGAGTTGGCAGAGATGTATGACCTCGTAAGCCATGGATCTCATCGGTATCTACTCAAACATAAACCTGTTGAAGAACACCCCATCTTCAAAGCCACTAAGAATGACACCAACTGGAAACGGCGATTCTTCTTTGTCAGAAGGGATTCTATCCCTGACGGAAAGGATCTGCCAAGGAAGTGGACCACCCATGGTAGGATAGAGGATCCTTAGAAGGATCACCGAATAAGCTTGTCTCTGATGAGGATCACTAACATGCATTTGTTTATTTTGTACAGCTATCTCTGTTTCGCACATTATACCATCACCTGCCACCAAGGAGAGGCTTGCTGCTTTCAGAAAACTTGATCCTACAACAAGGTCATTTAAAGCAAACACCCAGGATTCTCAAGAAGTATCCTCAGGTTCTGTCACTATGTCGAGTAAGTATCCATATTTATATGTAATTACATGCTTAAATTAAAATGAAATAAGGATACTTATCTGTTTTGGATGTGTAGGTGCTGGAAAATCTTCAAGATCTGCCTCCAAATTCAGTGTCACTGATCTTGACACTGTCCGATCCTCAAAGAAGAAGCTTGCTGCCAGTCCAGCTGTCACGATCCCCAAGGCAACCACTTCAAAGGGAAGAGGTGGAAAGAAAAGGAAGACCTCTGAGGCTGACAATCTAGAAGGCTTGCCTCTGATCCGTCATCAGTTCCTTGAGTACTTTGCTGAGGTAAGGATCACTAACTTAGCTTAGTTATCCTGCCCACTTGAGGATCATGTGATCCTAAACTTTACATTGTCTTCCTTGCAGAAATTTGCTGAAATCGAGGACCATGTTGGGAACGTCGAAGAGATTGAGGAGAAATACTCTGACCTCCAAAAAGTGGCGGTGCTCAAGGATCACAAGATTGCCTCCCTTGAAAAGGACCTCAATGATGCCAAAACTCAGGCGGTTGCAACTCAGATCAATGCTGACTATGAGAAGCACGAGATCATGGAGGATGCTAAAGTCTCTGCTGCCATTGCCATGTACAAGACCAAGTTGCAGATGGCCTAAGAAGCTCAGGATCCTAATTTTCACAGGAGCAACTGGGACACGGAGGGCTGGAAGGCTAGGCTGGCTGAGTTGGAGGACGAAGAAGAGGCTGATGAGGTTCTGGCAATCGAGGCTGGTGGCAGTGGCAAGGATCAGGGTGGAGAAGCAGGTGGAGCTGGTGCAGGTGATGCAGCGAAGGTGTAAGCTGCATGAATGGGCGATGAAGGACATTTCTAGACGTAGCTGGAGCCCATTTTTTAGAATTTGGTAGTTTGGTTATGATGTTTTTGTTGAACAATGATGGGTTGTAATAACTTTAGACAATAGTTTCTAAGGTGAAGGATCATGGATCCATGAACAATAGGCAGGATAATGGGTGGTGGATGGATCCTCTGTTTGGGGGATGAAGCCACTCGTTATCCTTCCGTCTTTTATTTCCTGCACTACAAAGACCCGTAAACAATGGACACCCTTTGCCAACCCATGTGGACGGGCCACGTTTTGCTGGTAGAAATGTGGGTCGGCAATTTTGATAACCTTAAAGGGTTCAACGTTTTGTGAATAAAATAACTTTAACTTTTTGACTATCTCTCGTGTTGCTATCCTTGTTAGTACTTTCCTTTTCAATTGTTATGACATACATTTTGTCTAAACTTATCAGGTAAAGAAAAACTTAATAAATATCCTCAAAAAGTTTAGGATATGATCAAGGATCACATATCCTATAGTCGACAAGTTCTGAAAAGTAGTATATTTTAAGGATCATCAGTTCAGTTGTCAAAGGATAAGGGTTACTCAAATGAATAATGAATAAAATCAAAATAGTTAAGAATCATACCTGAGAATCCAAGTTAGGATCCTAACCTTTAACACTTATAATCAGGATAACCAAAAGACAAACCTTAGTAGAAGGTAAGGATCAAGGATCCTTGCTCGTTTGTCTCCAAAAACCTGAAATAGGATACAACTTGGGACTAAGCCAATATAAGATAAGAGTTAGTAACTAGGGACAAGCCCAACAATTCTGGGGACAAGCCCAAAGGATAACTGGGGACAAGCCCAAAGGATAACTGGGGACAAGCCCAAATGATCGTGTGTAAACTGGAGTATGGCCCTTACTGGCGACTATCCAAACTTAGTGACATGAAAATGTCAAAACCTTAGCTAACGTGAAAACGTTAGAAACCTTGGGAACAGATGTATGGTACGTCTACCATTATACGTAGGATCCTAAATATAGCCAGTACAATGAAATTGTCAGCCCCTAAAGTGAGTACTGGTCCCATTGCCATGAACTATACCAGGATCATCGTCGCTACTGGCGAAACTGGGGACAGGCCCAAACTGGGGTCAAGCCCAAATAGCTGGGGTCAAGCCCAAATAACTGGGGTCAAGCCCAAATAACTGGATACTTCTGTGGATAATCAGTCCTTTGTTAAGGATACCTAAACCTTCAAAACTCAGAATCAAGTGAAAGGAGGATAAAGGATACAAGATCCTTACCCTTATATAGGATAAGTAAGAAATGAAATAGTTTGGGATTAGATCATTACCAAAATGAGAATCATCTGTCTTGTAAGGATCCTTCAAGGATACTTATCTTGTTAGGATCATGGATCCTTATCACATGAAGTATTTCTTCAAGTGGACAACATTCCAAGCTCTTGCAGCAAATCACCTTCCATTGTTAGCAATCGATATGCCCCCTTTTCTGCCTCATCTTTAATCAAATAAGGGCCTTCCCACTTTGGTGCCAACTTTCCATCAGCAGGATTTGTGGTATTCTGAAATGCCTTCCTCAATACCATATCACCAACTTGGAACTTCCTGATCCTGACATTTTTATTGTAAGCTCCAGCCATCCTTTGTTGATAACTGGCCATCCTTATTCTTGCCAAATCCCTGATTTCTTCTATAGTATCCAAGTCTTGAACCAAGTTTTCAGCATTTTCTTCAGGATCACGAATGCTTGTTCTTGCAGTTGGAACCACCATCTCTGTAGGGATCACTGATTCTACCCCAAATACCAAAGAAAATGGAGTTTGGCCAGTAGCATTCTTGGGAGTTGTCCTATCAGCCCAAAGCACATAAGGTAATTCTTCTGCCCATTTTCCTTTCTTGGATTCAAGCTTCTTCTTCAAATTGTTGATGATGATCTTGTTGGATGATTCTGCTTGACCATTAGCTTGTAGGTGGACTGGTGTTGATGTTATCATCTTAATCCCCCAGCAAATCTAGTAATAATGTTTCTTTTAATAAAGAATATAACTTCCTTTTCTATGACTTGAGCAAAGGCTTCAGCCTCTATCCACTTGGAGAAGTAATCAGTCATAGCAAGCATGAATACTTTTCCACCAGGTGCCTTAGGAAGCTTACCAACTATATCCATTCCCCATCTCATAAATGGCCAAGAAGAGGATATAGGATGCAAAAGTACTGCTGGTTGGTGAAGGATATTATTGTGTCTCTGACAAGGATCACACTTCTTGGCATACTCCACAACATCCTTCTTCATAGTAGGCCAATAGTATCCTGTCCTCAGGATCCTTAAGAATAATGCCCTGCCCCCAGTATAGTTTCCACAATCTCCTTCATGGAAATCCTTTAGGACTTCTTGGATCTCAGGATCCTCAATGCATCTTAGATATGGTCCTGCAAGAGATCGTTTATACAACATATTATTCAATATTGTAAATTAAGATACCTTGATTTTGAAAGCCCTAGGGTTTTCTCCTGTAGGAATCTCTCCATGTTGTATGTATCTCATGATTGGGAGGATCCACGATCCTGAATAAGATTGAGTATCCTCACTAGGTATGATTGCAGAATCCTCTCCTATCTCCATGGCTACATGATCCTCGATAGCATGGGTCAGGATGTGGATAATAGGGATCTTGATATCCTCCGGGATCTTCAAGGATGATCCTAGATTGGCTAATGCATCAGCCTCTGCATTTTCTTCCCTTGGTACATGTGTCAAACTAAAGGAAACAAAAGAGAGTGCCAATTCTCTGACTATCTCTAAATATTTGATTAGCTTTTCACATTTAACAGCATAGGATCCATTAAAGTGATTAGTCATTAATAATGAATCTACATGTACCTCAAGATACCTGATCCTCATATGCTTAGCAATTTGCAAACCGGCTATCAAGGCTTCATACTCAGCCTCATTGTTGGTAGTTTGAAATTCACAAGCTATGGAGTGGGGTATTATGTCCCCCTGTGGCGATTTTAGTAGTATTCCCAGCACTGTTCCTTTCACATTAGAGGCTCCATCAGTGAAGAGTATCCAAGGATCCTTAGTTTCTTCCAGCTGTTGGACTTCTAACTCAACTTCCTTTTGCAAATCACTACTAAAATCTGCCACAAAGTCAGCTAAGGCTTGGGATTTTATGGCAGTCCTTGGTTCATATCTTATATCATATGCACTAAGCTTCACTGCCCACTTAGCCATCCTTCCTGACATTTCAGGTTTCCTGAGAACATTCTTAATTGGAAAATTAGTCTTAACAATAATGGCATGAGTCTCAAAATAATGTCTTAATTTAGTAGATGCCATAATTAATGCAAGGATAAGTTTCTCTAAGTGTGAATACCTGGATTCAGCATCAAGCAAACTCTTACTTACATAATAAACAGGATGTTGAGTACCTTGGTGATCCTTAACAAGGACCGCACTTACTGCTTTTGAGGATACCGCTAAGTATAAGGATAATATATCCCCATTTTCTGGCTTCATCAGGGCCGGGGCTGAGGATAGGTAATCCTTAAGAGCTTTGAGGGCACTTTCATGCTTCTCAGTCCATTCAAATTTCTTGTTCTTCCTCAGGATGTCATAGAATTCCTTGCACTTTTCTGAGGATTTGGATATGAATCTGTTCAAGGCTGCGATCCTGCCTGTCAATCTTTGCACATCCTTAGCATTGGCAGGAGATTTGATATTCACAATAGCCTTGATTTGCTCTGGACTTGCTTTAATGCCCCTCTTTGTCACCATATAGCCTAAGAATTTACCTGCCTTAACACTAAAATGACACTTGGAAGGATTTAGTTTCATATTAAATTTATCAAGGATGTTGAATGCTTCCTCCGAGTCTTTAAGGTGATCCTCAGCTTTCTTGGACTTAACCACTATGTCATCTATTTAGAGTTCCATAGTGTGTCCAATTTGTTCCTTGAACATCATATTGACTAGCCTTTGATAAGTAGCACATGCATTCCTTAGTCCAAATGGCATAACAATATAACAATATATACCAGTTGGGGTCATAAAGGCTGTATCCTCTTGATCAGATGGTTCCATCTAAATTTGTTGAAATCCAGATGAAGCATCCATAAAAGTCAACAACTCATGACCCGCGGTAGCATCCACCATGGAGTCAATGTGGGGTAATGGGAAAGGATCCTTGGGACATGCCTTGTTTAAATCAGTAAAATCGACACATACCCTCCATTTTCCATTTTTCTTTTAAACAACAACCACATTGGCTAACCATCTTGGATACTTAACCTCTCTTATCATACCTGCCCGAAGTAGTTTATCTACCTCTTCCTGGATAATAGCATTCCTTTCAGGTGCAAACTTTCTCCTCTTTTGATGAATTGGCTTGAATTACCTGTCAATGCCAAGTTTATGAGTAATTATATCTGTAGATATACCTGTCATATCCTCATGTTTCCAGGCAAAGGTAGTTTTCCTTCTTTTAAGGAAAGATACTAGCTCCTGTTCAATGTCGCTAAGGATCCCTGATCATATGAAGATCTTGGATTCAGGATCATCAGGATCCATGAGGATTTCTTTAAAATCGTGTTCTCTTGCCTCCAAGACATCTCTTGAAGGACACTTTAATTGTTATTGCTCCCTTGGTCTTGAGGATGGCTTCATTGATGATGTATAACAGTTCTTAGCCTCTTGTTGATCACTCTCAATTTTCACCACTCCCCATGGACTTGGAAGCTTTACACACAGATGATAGGTGGATGGGACTGTCTTCATATCATGTATCCATGGCCTGCCAAGGATAACATTACAACAAGATAAGCAATCTATAACACAAAATTTCTGATAAGAATGGAGTCCTTCAATAAAAATAGGGAGTTTGATGTCCCCCAATGTGTTTTTGGTTTCCCCACTGAATCCGACAAGGACTGAGGATCTTGGGACAATATCAGACTCCGTGATATTCATCTTCTTGAGGACATCAAGCTGAATGATGTTCACAGAGCTTCCTCCATCGATTAGGATCCTGCGAACAAAGTGGTTAGAAATAAACAATGTAATTGCAAGACCATCATGATGAGGATCCTGGACATCAACGCAATCATCCTCATAAAAAGTTATGATCTTATCCTTGGTGACAGTGGACGTCCGTATGGGTCTGTCTCCATTATCCATCTTGGTTTCCTTGGCATGTCTTTTGGCTGCTGAAAAGGAAGTACCACAAATGTCCAATCCGCCAGATATGAAGTTTATAACTTGTGCATCTGCTGTAGGAGCAGGAGCCTTTTCCGGGATCCTTTCAGGATCCTATATCCTTGTCTTCTTTCGTCCCAGAAGCTCTTTCAAATACCCCTTGCTTAACAAGTAACCAATTTCCTTTCTAAGTGCAATATACTCTTCAGTGAGATGCCCGAAATCCTCATGATATGCACACCACTTGGACTTATCCTTTGTAGCAGCTGGTTTATCACTTTTTCTCGGCCACCTAGCTTTCTCACCTAGATTCTGCATTGCAAGGATTAGTTCATTGTTATCAACAGAAAAACAGTATTTAGAAATGGGAGGATAATCCTCATCATCCTCTTCTTGTTCTACTGCATGCACGTTCTGGTTATCAGATTTGTTGTAGAACGTGGATTTGTTGTTCCTGAAGTAGGATCCTTGCTTCTCCTGTTTTGAGGATCCTGTCAATCTATCCTGGATCCTTTTGTCATCCTCTAGGCGGATGAACCTAAGGGCCCTGGTTCTTACTTCATCAAGATTCCTGCAAGGTGTTATAACAAGATCATCATAGAATAGTGAATCCCTAAGCAATCCCATTTTGAAGGCTTCTACAGCCGTAGCAATATCCAAATTAGGAAAATCTAACGATTCTTTACTAAACTTAGTGATATAATCTCTAAGTGATTCATTTTGACCTTGAGTTACCCTATATAGATCACTAGTTAATCGTTCAAATTTTCTACTACAAGAGAATTGACTATTAAACAAATTAACTAGATTAGCAAATGAAGTAATAGAGTAAGGGGGAAGACTCAACAGCCATTTAAGAGCAGATCCTGTAAGTGTGGATCCAAATCCCTAGCATAGACATGCTTCTTTTAACCTCTCAGGAATTGGATTGATTTCCATCCTCTCCCTGTATTGAGCCACATGCTCCTCTGGATCCGTTGAACCATCATACAGCTTCATGGATGGTATCTGGAATCTTTTAGGTATCTCAGCATCACACAAGGGTGGTGCAAAGCGAGATATCCTATGGCTACCATCTGCGATCTCAGGAATGGGCTTGACCACTCCTGGAACACTGGATATCATATCCTTAAGCTTCTGTAATTCCCGAGCCATGGCTTGATTGATACCTGTATCCTGCATGGAGCCATGGTTAGTGTTATAAGAATTATTGAAAGTGTTACCTCCCAAAGGATTCATGTTTGGAATTCCAGATGTGAATCCATATTGACGGGACTCTGGTATGATCGAAGGACCAGATGAAGCAATGGTCTGCATTGGTATGAAGTCTCCTTGATGAACATCCATGCTCGGAGGTTGCACACTTCTTAAGAATCCTTGATCCTGAAAGATGTTGGATCCTTGAAGCTGAGAGGATCCCTGAACCTGAAAGGATCCTGGAACCAGAGAGGATCCTAGGACCTGGGAGGATCCTTGGACCTGGGAGGATCCTTGGACCCTGGGCATTCCCAAATATCCTCCTGAGCTGACGAAGGATCCCTAATGCTGGACAGGAGCTCCGGAAGGTTGATGGTAAGATCCTAGAGCCTGAGTCATTGTTGTAGTTCCATAACGTCTTCCTGGTAATTCACCCCCAAGTATTGCACGTCCGGAGCTACTGAGTGCTGGGGAGTTATGACTGGAGTGTCGAAGTTCAGCGACCTTGGCATCAGAGGAGAGTGATTCTCTGCTGATTTCTTCTGTTTCTTGATATCACCAATCTCTTAGAGGATCCGTTCATTGGTTTTAACCTGTTCTTGCATGCGATCCCTCATCTGCAAAATCAGATTAAAAAGATCATTAGTAGTAGGATTAGTGGAAACATAAGAAATTGGTGGTTTTGTGAAAATAGGGGTTTGTCTTTTCGCAGCATTATCATCATTCTTCTGGGATCCAGAAGGTGGTGGAGGTAAAGGAGGAACGCCTTGTGAAGAACTGAATGATGACATTAAACTTGAAGTGTTCTTCGCTGAGGAGGCCATCTGCTTGGTTGTAACGAACAAAAATGACCACAAAAATATGAATCTTCTTAGGAATGAAGCACCAATTGCCCCACGGTGGGCGCCAAACTGTTTTGGTAAAAACCCAAGCAATGATAATGCAACCAAACTTTCTGTTGTGAGGTATGATGCTTGAATATATAAACAACACTAAGGATCACTCAGAAATGAAATGAATAAGTGACACAAAGATTTATACAAGGAAAAAGCCCTTGATCAATGAATGATCTCCGGCATAAAAAACCTCGGGTGATGGAAACTACCGATCACCAACTCAGATTAAACAAGAAATGTATTACAACTTCGGATGATAGCGAGCTAATTACAAGGATCACTATAGTGTAATGTGCAAAAAAGTGTGTAATCGCCAAGTGAATTGTCAAGAGCTGGTGAGAGCAGTTGTGAGTGTGTGTGTTAAGCTAAAAATAGCCAAGTGTTTCTATTTAGCTCGCTATCCCCTTTTAAAAATGGAAAATATCTAAGCTAACAAACATTCCGCATTTTGTGCAAGTCCTCCACGAACTCCATAACGTCCATTTTAGCTAATCACGTGCGGAATAAGTATGGAATATGCTCCAGGAATATCGCCAAGACCAAGTCCAAGCTCGTACTCCTGCAAAACAACTTCATATTCAAAGTAGACAATCGTTAGTATAAGGATCCTTATGATGATCCATGATCCTGATCCTACAATACTTCTGAGGATCACTAAATCAAACAGAAGTAAGGATCACTAAGCCAAACAGTAATTGAGGATCACTGATCATTGGAAAATCCTCCCCTAACAACAACCACATTGGCTAATCACCTTGGATACTTAACTTCTCTTATCATACCTGCCCGAAGTAGTTTATCTAACTCTTCCTGGATAATAGCATTCCTTTCAGGTGCAAACTTCCTCCTCTTCTGATGTACAGGCTTGAATGACCTGTCAATGCCAAGCTTATGAGTAATTATATCCTTAGATATACCTGTCATATCCTCATGCTTCCAGGCAAAGGTGGTTTTCCTCCTCTTAAGGAAGGATACTAGATCTTGTTCAATGTTGCTGAGGATCCCTGATCCTATGAAGACGATGGATTCAGGATCATGGGGATCCATAAGGATTTCTTTCACATCCTGTTCTCTTGCCTCCAAGACATCTCTTGGAGGATACTTTAGTTCCTATTTCTCCCTTGGTCTTGAGGCTGGCTTCATTGATGACGTGTAACAATTCTTAGCTTCTTGTTGATCACTCTCAATTTTCACCACTCCCCACGGACTAGGAAGCTTTACACATTGATGGTAGGTAGATGGGACTGCCTTCATGTCATGTATCCATGGCCTGCCAAGGATAACATTACAACAAGATAAGCAATCTATAACACAAAATTTTTGATAAGAATGGAGTCCTTCGATATAGATGGGGAGTTTGATGTCCCCCAATGTATTTTTAGTCTCTCCGCTGAATCCCACAAGTACTGAGGATCTTGGGACAATGTCTGATTCAGGGATGTTCATCTTCTTGAGGACATCAAGCTGGATGATGTTTACTGAACTTCCTTCATCTATCAGGATCATGCGAACAAAATGGTTAGAAATGAACAGAGTAATAACAAGACCATCATGATGAGGATCCTGAACATCAACACGATCATCCTTATCAAAGGTTATAATCTTATCCTTGGTGACAATGGAGGTCTGGATGGGTCTGTCTCCATTATCCATCTTGGTTTCCTTGGCATGTCTTTTAGCTGCTGAAAAGGAAGTACCACAAATGTCTGATCCACCGGATATGAAGTTTATAACTTGTGCATCTGCTGGAGGAGCAGGAGCCTTTTCTGGGATCCTTTCAGGATCCTGGATCCTTGACTTCTTTCTTCCCAAAAGCTCCTTCAAGTGCCCCTTGCTTAACAAGTAACCAATTTCTTTTCTAAGTGCAATACACTCTTCAGTGAGATGCCCAAAATCCCCGTGATATGCACACCATTTGGATTTGTCTTTTGTAGCAGCTGGTTTATCACTTTTCCTTGGCCATCTTGCTTTCTCACCTAGATTCTACATTGCAAGAATTAGTTCATTGTTATCAACAGAAAAACAGTATTCAGAAATGGGAGGATAATCCTCATCATCCTCTTCCTGCTCTACTGCATGCACGTTCTGGTTGTAAGACTTGTTGTAGGATTTAAACTTGTTATTCTTGAAGTAGGATCCTTGCTTTTCCTGCTTTGAGGATCCTGCTAATCTTTCCTGGATCCTTTTGTCATCCTCTAGACGGATGAACCTAAGGGCCCTGGTTCTCACTTCATCAAGATTCCTACATGGGGTCATGACAAGATCATCATAGAACAAAGAATCCCTAAGCAAACCCATTTTAAAGGCTTCTACAGCCGTAGCTATATCCAGGTTAGGGATATCCAAGGATTCTTTACTAAACTTAGTGATGTAATCTCTAAGTGATTCATTTTGACCTTGTGTTACCCTATATAGGTCACTAGTTAATCGTTCAAATTTTCTACTACAAGAGAATTGACTATTAAATAGATTAACTAGATTAGCAAATGAAGTAATAGAGTAAGGGGGAAGACTTAGCAGCCATTTAAGAGCAAATCCTGTGAGTGTGGATCCAAAACCCTTGCATAGACATGCTTCTTTTAACCTCTCAGGAATTGGATTGATCTCCATCCTCTCCCTGTATTGGGCTACATGTTCCTCTGGATCCGTTGAACCATCATATAGCTTCATAGTTGGTATCTGGAACCTTTTGGGTATCTCAGCATCACAAATAGGTGGTGCAAAACGAGATATCCTATGGCTACCATCTGCAATTTCAGGAATGGGTTTAACCACTCCTGGTACGCTGGATATCATATCCTTAAGCTTCTGTAACTCCCTAGCCATAGCCTGATTGATACCTGTATCCTGCATAGAGCCACGGTTAGTATTATATGAATTATTAAACGTGTTACCTCCCATGGGATTCAAGTTTGGAATTGCAGATGTGAATCCATATTGACGGGATTCCGGTATGATTGAAGGACCTGAGGAAGCAATGGTCTGCATTGGTATGAAGTCTCCTTGATGAACATGCGAGCTTGGAGGCTGCATACTGTAACACCTGTGCCTTCACGGCCATCAAACAAATACCGAACCAATGAAATATTATATTTCATACTTGGGATTTGTAAAAATATGTGTATCATTTGCACATATCAATTTTTGTTCAATTCCAAACTCTAAATCGCTTTCTGGAAGGTTATACGCGCACCGATGCGTAAATATAACCAGTTTAATGCAACAAACACTCCGGAATAGTGACATAGGCTTAGCATACCTTAAATAACCTTTACATAACTTAGATATAAGTTTTGGAAGGTTTGGTGTGGTGAAATCAAAGTTTAATCGCTTACAGGGACTAAAGTTGACAAACTGCGAAAGTATGCCAATTTGAACTGTAACAGACATTTCAGAACATGACCATAAGTTAAACATACCATAAATATCCTTCACATAGCTTAGAAATAGGCTTTGAGGTGTTCGGTATGCTAAAATAAACTTTTGTGTCATTCAGGGATTAAAAGTGTCAAAAAGTGCACAAGTTTGCATTTTCGCGCATAACTTACGTTCTGAATACATCCGGACATCCAAAAATTTATGTAAGCATGACTATATTATGCTTTAGTGTTTGGCTTGCAAAAAATCCATTCGTTGCGTCATTTGGATCGTTTTTCGCGCTTATGCGCATTCCATCGTAATTAAGCGAACATCGCGTTCGTACGACCAAACGAACCAACACCCGGCATATTTTTGAGCATGTTTCATGTCCACAACGTTTAGGCATCATTTTAGGGCCTTAAAGTTGGCTTTATGGGCCTTGGAAGTGTCGGAAATGGCCTTAAACACGTGCAGGGACTGAAACTGTAATTTCTGAAACTTATTGCTGATCTGTGACTGCTAGGCGGCCCGCCTCAGTTCCTGAGCATCCTTAGGCGGCCCGCGAGGCACCTTCTGACCAGGTTAAATGTTTCTAACAGCAGATTGCAGCTGTTTGTTTCACCACCACACAATCCCAAATGTCTAGTCAGCTGATAAGGATCACATTTTAGTCACCATAAGGTCCCGACACTTGTACGGGTGGGATTAAGGCACGTTTTCCATGAAACGATCTCAACGGTGGACCTTTTACTATAAATACCCCACCCCCCATGCTTCAAAATTACAAGAACTTTGATTTGAGAAACTCTAAGTTGAAACTATTGTTTCATACCTGAGATTTTTGAATTGAAGTTAGCATTCGGGGACCCTTCGTAAGTATTCTTTCGTTCTTTTCCTTATTTTATTGCTTTTCGAGTTAGAAAGTCAAACTTTGTTTGACTTTCAGCGTTGACCAGTAATGGTCAATGCGAAGTTCGTTTGAACTTCGCAACGTGAGTGTAATCACGTTGGTTATAGTCCCTTGGGACTTTGCCCACTGATTACCACGTTGTCTAGGGTCGTTGGGTAGGCGATCTAATAAATCGCCTATACCTTCGAACCCGACCCAGTTTGGTTGATCATTAGGATCCGACCAAATACATTAGGTGACCATAGTAGGTAGGGAATAACCTTCCGAGGTTATACCCTATGGTCACATCGTTTGAGTAGTTGTATGATAGGTAGTTTATATGCCTTAGGTAAATTACCAGAATACCCTTTTCATGTATAATTGGTAATTAAGCATATGTAACCTAAACCTTTGTCACATAACTGATTATGTAACATGTTTAGGCATATAACACTTGTCATAGGGCTAGTTAGGCGGTCCGAACGCGTTTCACGCGCATGACGCGTTAAAGTAGCATAAGCTACCTTAATGGGTCGTGATGGGTCGAAAGCACTTAGGTTTGGTTTCATTGTAGTATGTAGGCCTTGCTAAACCATATCATATGAGTTCCAACACTCATTTGGTTTACCAAGCCTCATCCTATCCGATCTCCCGATTTAAGTCCGGTTTATTTATATAGTTTTAGATTGCCGACTGATTCCGTGCTCCCTCTAGCTTTGTTTGGTTGTTGTTCAAGACCTCCAAGCATTATCAGGCGAGTACATTATTCCCCTATTTTACTGCTTTCAATTGTTTTGGGGTGACTCATATGTGCTAAATGTTTTCGATGTTATAACGATGGTTTCAAAAACAATTAAAACGATTTATACAAAACTAATAACGATTTCAATAAAGTGAACAAACTTGTTGGTTGTAGTTACATAACAAATGACATTCATTAGCAATGATCAAGCCGACCAGTATTAGGTTATGGTACCATAGGATCTGACAAGTCCCGTTATTTACTACACCCGTAGTTATGTGTGGGTGTTGTGGGTAGCGACTGAATCTGTAATTATTAATTTACACTTTGGTAAGGGTTTATTAATGCGAGTTGTTAATCTATCCTTTGGTAAGGGTTTATTAATGCGAATTGTTAATCTATCCTTTGGTAAGGGTTTATTAATGCGAGTCAAGAAGGTTTGAATGTTATTAGCGAGACGACCATTTAAGTAGTTTCACGACCTAAAACGAATTTAACGATTGGGTAAACGATTGGTTTTCACACGATGTTTTAACGATTGGGTAAACGATTGGTTTTCACACGATGTTTTAACGATTGGGTAAACGATTGGTTTCAAAGCGATATGCGATTGAGTTTTGGTTACATATTACATGATTTACATTGGGCATGAACATTACTTTGGTGGTTTGGTTTGATTAAGTGATTAAGTAACAATGCGTGTGGAATATGATACAAGCATGGTGGATACGCCGCTGGTACTTCCTATATATAAGTGTTTGTATGGTATTACATATTGTAGCGTTATTTGAATCATTTCAGTTTGAGACATAGAACATTTTATACAAGTAACATACTTTTCACAAGACATTTATTTACAAACAACTTATCTTATACAAACTCATTTTTACATGGTTATTCATTTAATCATGCATTATTCTCTTATTTATACATATCACCTGAACTTATTATTTTTCAAATGATTTACAAAGACAAAGCAAATTACAAGGTTCATGACTAAACATTTTCTTAAAACAGAAGTCATGAATCTTATTTTCACAAAACCTATGTACTCGCCAGCATTTCTTTGCTGGCCTCGTTTTCACATATGTTTCAGGTATTGTTGAAAGATATCGATTGATAGGATGCATGCTCACATAGGACTGGACAAGGCCTTAGTGACTCAATAACAATGATAGACTATGTTTAAATTGTGTATTTAGATTTCCAGACAATGTAATTATTCAATGATTAATAAAACGAAACACTTTTTGGTATCCGTGGTTATGAAACATTAATTCTGTTGCAACACGCCTCGATGTTTCCGCCGCGATTTGTTGTTTTACGCGGTCGGGGTGTGACAGAAAAGATGGTATCAGAGCCAATGGTTATAGGGAATTAGGTTATTAGTAATTAGTAATGCTTTGACCTAGTCTATAACCTTCTTAGGACCCTAACGCGAGTTTACTTGCGTTTAGTCATAAAACAATATCGTCACCTATCCTTAGGCGACGACCACAACAAGAACACAATTTTCGAAACCGCTTTGAAAACTAATCATCTGTTCTAGGATGATTGATTACAAGGTTTTGAATCCTCTGTTATATGGTTTTGAACCCCTTTGAATTTTCAAAATCTCGACAAAGTTTTGGGTTTTTTAAATAATGTGAACACGTGCAAACTGGAAGGGTGAATGCCTGTATTCTGAGTTTTCTGTCTAGGCAAGCACTTTGTATACATCTCATCAGACGCGAGACCAGTTGTGCTTACCTGGGAATTCTTGGGATGAGTGTTCACTTATAGGCGAGCATGTCTTCGCGATACATTATTTTTACCCATTTACTTTGATTAGTTCTGTGTGTCGTTTGTTGCTTTGTAGTAACAAACAAATGACCACTATCCTTGCTTTCATCAGATTTGTTAATCTCATTCTTTTCGTCTAATTCTCTCACTCGTTCATTTCATGTTTCCTCTTTTAGACAATGCCTCCTCGACGCGATGATCGAACGGATGCTCGGACTTTCACTATTGAAGAACTCGCAGCTCTGATCTCTCAGAAGGTGGCTGCTGTGCTCCCCGGGGTTGTAACCCAAGTCCACGAGATATACAACAACGGCAATAATAACAACAACAATAACGCTCAGTGTAAATACAAGGATTTTAACCAGGCTAAACCACTCAAGTTTAGTGGTTCTGAAGGAGCGACTGGGCTTCTTTAATGGTTCGAGAGAATTGAGAATACTTTCCGCCACGTGCAGTGTCCTGACAATCGCAGGGTCGAGTTTTCTTCGAGTGTGTTTCAGAAGAGGGCTCTCACATGGTGGAACGGGGTTATGAGGGATCGTGGTGCAGAAGTTGCTCTAGCACAGACGTGGGCTGAACTTAGGGCCCTTATGATGAGGGAATTCTGTCCTCGTCATGAGCAGCGAGCTTTGGAGAAGGAATTTGATGAGTTGAAGCAAGATAGTGGTGAGCACAGGGCGTATACTGATAGGTTTGAGGAGTTGAGTCTGCTTTGCCCGACAATGGTTACCCCACTTGACATAGCTATCGAAAGGTACATCGACGGCCTACCTGACTTGGTACAAGACATCCTTACTGGTAGTAGCCCTGCCACACTCCGTCAGGCGATCGAGTTAGCTGCGACATTGACTGAGTCGCAGATTCGGAAGAATAAGTTACACAGAAAGGGTGACAAGGGTAAGAAGCAGGGGTCTGACAAGGAGGATAGCAAGAAAGGTCAAAACAAGAAGGGTAAGGAAGGTGAGACTTCGAAGAAATCAAAGAAGCGGAAGGGTGCCCAAAATTTTGCTGTTACAGCACAGACTGCTCAGAACATGCAAAACCCACCGGCACAGCCAGCTGCAAAGAAGGCATATGCTGGTACCGCACCACATTGTGCCCGTTGCAATGGTCATCACGTTGCACAACAAGATTGCAAGAAATGCACAACGTGTGGTAGACTTGGGCATTTGGCCAATATTTGTTGTCTGGGACAAAATCAGGCTGCTCAGGTTCAAGCTCAGGTTCTAGGGAATGCTGCGAGATTCCCACTGGGTTCATGTTTCAATTGCGGAGAGATTGGTCACTTCCGCCACAACTGCCCAAGACTGGTGAATACAAATGCTAACGCAAACCCGAATGCGAACGTCAACGTCAATGTGAATCCAGCACGTGGACGAGTGTATAACATCAATGAGGCAATCAATGATGAAGAACAAGTAGAATTTTGAAATTCCTCTGGTTGTTATCTTGTAACATTTAAAGACAATGCGGTTGTTATATAAATAAAAATTTGTGGTTTTTATTTTCAACTAATGCAATTGTATGAATGTTTGATCCAACCTTATGATGTCATCACAAAGACACAACTACTCTTGTGGTTCTGTCATTTTTATGATCACTTGTGATCTCCCTAAGAACCTCAAACACTTGTTTCTTCTAAATCTAAAGTATCTTATCGTCTTGCACCGTTCGAGATGCAAGAATTATCAAAACAGCTTCAAGAGTTGTCTGATAAAGGATTCATCCGTCCGAACTTTTCACCTTGGGGAAACTCTTGTTCTCCTTATGAAAAGAAAAATGGATCTTTTCGAATGTATATCGATTAACGTAAGCCTAAGTAAGCTTACCATCAAGAATCGATATCCCCTACCTTAAATCAACGATTTCTCCGATCAACTGCATAGCGTTTCATATTTTCCGAGATCGATTTGCGTTTTGGGTATCATCAACTTTGTATTCTCGAAGAAGATATTCCCAAAACGGTTTTCTGCACAAAGTATGGCCATTAAGAGTTTACAGTCATGCCTTTCTGGTTGACAAATGCTCCAGCCATCTTCAAAGACTTAATAAATAGAGTCTGCAAGCCTTATTTGGATCAGTTCGTCATTGTTATTAATGACATCTTGATCTATTCATATCACGAGCCGATCCCGATCAACACCTTCGTTGACATTGGAACCCTTAAAGAAGGAACAAACTTTTCGCTAAATCCTCCAAGAGGAAATTTTGGGCTTAAAGGAGTTCAGTTTTTGGGTCATGTAGTCAACAAGCAGGGTATTCATGTGGATCCATCCAAATTGATGCAATTAAGAATTGATTCCTTGTATGCATTAAATACCCGTGTCCAAAGATAACAAATTTAAAGGTCAATTTAAACAATTATGCGAGTATACGATTATGCGATTATGTGATATGTGTTTATGTGTTCTCCTCTATGTTTTTGTGTGGTAAACGATTTTCAAATCCTCATAGAATCTTTTATATCTTCATATGAGGGATTCATAGTAGGATATTCAAAAGGTACTACCTTAAATCCTTATGGGCTTCTACGTGGTAGTTAAGACCCTTGGGTTATATAGTACCATTCCATGATTCGATGATAGACCCTTGAGTGGTCTAGTTAAAGATTGATTCAAGACCTGGTTAAGAATGGCATGTGATGATACAGCTGAAAGGACCCTATGGTGGTCCAGTCACACTCATCACAGGTTTGTTCATTTGGTTTTACCCTACACATTATAAAATAGACTGTGTGAACTGTGCAAGGAATTGTCTAATTATGGACGCGTACATAATTATGAAATTTGGTGCACAGAAACCCAGTAGGATTTATTATGTGTAAGAACCGATAGTGACAACAATAACGAAATGAGAACGATGTAATGGAGGTACGGTGGACGCACCAATGACGCTTCATATACTTGTATATAAGTGTCCCTCTTACATTGCAAGCATAATGTTATTAAGGTTACTAGAAGTTCAGAACCCTAACCAATATTGTTCGATCTTTTCAATTTCATGTTTTAAACTCTCATAAGTTTCCTCTAAATAAATTTCGGGACGAAATTTCCTAAAGTAGGGGAGACTGTAACACCTGTGCCTTCACGGCCAACAAACAAATACCGAACCAATGAAATATTATATTTCATACTTGGGATTTGTAAAAATATGTGTATCATTTGCACATATCAATTTTTGTTCAATTCCAAACTCTAAATCGCTTTCTGGAAGGTTATACGCGCACCGATGCGTAAATATAACCAGTTTAATGCAACAAACACTCCGGAATAGTGACATAGGCTTAGCATACCTTAAATAACCTTTACATAACTTAGATATAAGTTTTGGAAGGTTTGGTGTGGTGAAATCAAAGTTTAATCGCTTACAGGGACTAAAGTTGACAAACTGCGAAAGTATGCCAATTTGAACTGTAACAAACATTTCGGAACATGACCATAAGTTAAACATACCATAAATATCCTTCACATAGCTTAGAAATAGGCTTTGAGGTGTTCGGTATGCTAAAATAAACTTTTGTGTCATTCAGGGATTAAAAGTGTCAAAAAGTGCACAAGTTTGCATTTTCGCGCATAACTTAAGTTCTGAATACATCCGGACATCCAAAAATTTATGTAAGCATGACTATATTATGCTTTAGTGTTTGGCTTGCAAAAAATCCATTCGTTGCGTCATTTGGATCGTTTTTCGCGCTTATGCGCATTCCGTCGTAATTAAGCGAACATCGCATTCGTACGACCAAACGAACCAACACCCGGCATATTTTTGAGCATGTTTCATGTCCACAATGTTTAGGCATCATTTTAGGGCCTTAAAGTTGGCTTTACGGGCCTTGGAAGTGTCGGAAATGGCCTTAAACACGTGCAGGGACTGAAACTGTAATTTCTGAAACTTATTGCTGATCTGTGACTGCTAGGCGGCCCGCCTCAGTTCCTGAGCATCCTTAGGCGGCCCGCGAGGCACCTTCTGACCAGGTTAAATGTTTCTAACAGCAGATTGCAGCTGTTTGTTTCACCACCACACAATCCCAAATGTCTAGTCAGCTCATAAGGATCACATTTTAGTCACCATAAGGTCCCGACACTTGTACGGGTGGGATTAAGGCACGTTTTCCATGAAACGATCTCAACGGTGGACCTTTTACTATAAATACCCCACCCCCCATGCTTCAAAATTACAAGAACTTTGATTTGAGAAACTCTAAGTTGAAACTATTGTTTCATACCTGAGATTTTTGAATTGAAGTTAGCATTCGGGGACCCTTCGTAAGTATTCTTTCGTTCTTTTCCTTATTTTATTGCTTTTCGAGTCAGAAAGTCAAACTTTGTTTGACTTTCAGCGTTGACCAGTAATGGTCAATGCGAAGTTCGTTTGAACTTCGCAACGTGAGTGTAATCACGTTGGTTATAGTCCCTTGGGACTATGCCCACTGATTACCACGTTGTCTAGGGTCGTTGGGTAGGCGATCTAATAAATCGCCTATACCTTCGAACCCGACCCAGTTTGGTTGATCATTAGGATCCGACCAAATACATTAGGTGACCATAGTAGGTAGGGAATAACCTTCCGAGGTTATACCCTATGGTCACATCGTTTGAGTAGTTGTATGATAGGTAGTTTATATGCCTTAGGTAAATTACCAGAATACCCTTTTCATGTATAATTGGTAATTAAGCATATGTAACCTAAACCTTTGTCACATAACTGATTATGTAACATGTTTAGGCATATAACACTTGTCATAGGGCTAGTTAGGCGGTCCGAACGCGTTTCACGCGCACGACGCGTTAAAGTAGCATAAGCTACCTTAATGGGTCGTGATGGGTCGAAAGCACTTAGGTTTGGTTTCATTGTAGTATGTAGGCCTTGCTAAACCATATCATATGAGTTCCAACACTCATTTGGTTTACCAAGCCTCATCCTATCCGATCTCCCGATTTAAGTCCGGTTTATTTATATAGTTTTAGATTGCCGACTGATTCCGTGCTCCCTCTAGCTTTGTTTGGTTGTTGTTCAAGACCTCCAAGCATTATCAGGCGAGTACATTATTCCCCTATTTTACTGCTTTCAATTGTTTTGGGGTGACTCATATGTGCTAAATGTTTTCGATGTTATAACGATGGTTTCAAAAACAATTAAAACGATTTATACAAAACTAATAACGATTTCAATAAAGTGAACAAACTTGTTGGTTGTAGTTACATAACAAATGACATTCATTAGCAATGATCAAGCCGACCAGTATTAGGTTATGGTACCATAGGATCTGACAAGTCCCGTTATTTACTACACCCGTAGTTATGTGTGGGTGTTGTGGGTAGCGACTGAATCTGTAATTATTAATTTACACTTTGGTAAGGGTTTATTAATGCGAGTTGTTAATCTATCCTTTGGTAAGGGTTTATTAATGCGAATTGTTAATCTATCCTTTGGTAAGGGTTTATTAATGCGAGTCAAGAAGGTTTGAATGTTATTAGCGAGACGACCATTTAAGTAGTTTCACGACCTAAAACGAATTTAACGATTGGGTAAACGATTGGTTTTCACACGATGTTTTAACGATTGGGTAAACGATTGGTTTTCACACGATGTTTTAACGATTGGGTAAACGATTGGTTTCAAAGCGATATGCGATTGAGTTTTGGTTACATATTACATGATTTACATTGGGCATGAACATTACTTTGGTGGTTTGGTTTGATTAAGTGATTAAGTAACAATGCGTGTGGAATATGATACAAGCATGGTGGATACGCCGCTGGTACTTCCTATATATAAGTGTTTGTATGGTATTACATATTGTAGCGTTATTTGAATCATTTCAGTTTGAGACATAGAACATTTTATACAAGTAACATACTTTTCACAAGACATTTATTTACAAACAACTTATCTTATACAAACTCATTTTTACATGGTTATTCATTTAATCATGCATTATTCTCTTATTTATACATATCACCTGAACTTATTATTTTTCAAATGATTTACAAAGACAAAGCAAATTACAAGGTTCATGACTAAACATTTTCTTAAAACAGAAGTCATGAATCTTATTTTCACAAAACCTATGTACTCGCCAGCATTTCTTTGCTGGCCTCGTTTTCACATATGTTTCAGGTATTGTTGAAAGATATCGATTGATAGGATGCATGCTCACATAGGACTGGACAAGGCCTTAGTGACTCAATAACAATGATAGACTATGTTTAAATTGTGTATTTAGATTTCCAGACAATGTAATTATTCAATGATTAATAAAACGAAACACTTTTTGGTATCCGTGGTTATGAAACATTAATTCTGTTGCAACACGCCTCGATGTTTCCGCCGCGATTTGTTGTTTTACGCGGTCGGGGTGTGACACATACTTCTTAAGAATCCTTGATCCTGAAAGATGTTGGATCCTTGATGCTGAGAGGATCCTTGAACCTGAAAGGATCCTGGAACCATGGAGGATCCTTGGACCTGGGAGGATCCTTGGACCTGAGAGGATCCTTGAACCTGGGAGGATCCTTGAACTGTGTGCATTCCCAAATATCCTCCTGAGCTGATGAAGGATCCCAGATGCTGAAAAGAGGATCCCGATGGCTGAAAACAGGATGCTTGAGGCTGGAAGTGAGAGCCAAATGCTTGACTCATAGTTGCTGTTCCATAACGCCTTCCTGATGGTCCACTCTGATACTGGATGTCCGGAGCTGCAGTTTGCAAGGCGGTTATAGCTGGAGTATTGAAATCCAATGATCTTGGTACCAGAGGAGAGTGATCCTCCACTGATTTCTTCTGTTTCTTGATATCACCAATCTCCTGAAGGATCATTTCATTGGTTTTGTCTTGCTCTTGCATACGATCTCTCATCTGCAAAATCAGAGTAAAAAGATCATTAGTAGTAGGATTAGAGGAAACAGAAGAAGTTGGTGGTTTTGGGAAAATGGGGGGTTGTCTCTTCGCAGCATTTTCAGCATTCTTCTGGGATCCAGAAGGTGGTGGAGGCAAAGGAGGAACGCCATGTGAAGAACTCATTGCCGGCATAGAGCTTGATGTGTTCTTTGCTGAAGAAGCCATCTGCTTGGTTGTAATGAACCGAAATGATCACAAGAACAATAATTCCTCAAGAACGAAGCACCAATTGCCCCACGGTGGGCGCCGAACTGTTTTGGTCAATAATCAAGCAAAGATAATGCAACCAAACTATTTGTTGTGAGGTGTGATGCTTGAATCAATGAACAATATTAAGGATCACTCAGAAATGTAATGAACAAATGACACAGAGATTTATACGAGGAAAAAGCCCTTGATCAAGAGTTGATCTCCGGCACAAAAAACCTCGGGTGATGGAAACTACCGATCACCAACTAAAATTAAACAAAATTAAGTTTACAACTCGGGATGATAACAAGCTTGTTACAAGGATCACTAGTGTGTAATGTGCAAAAAAGTGTATGAAATCGCCAAGTATTGCTTGAGAGCTGACTGAGAGCTGACTGAGAGCTGTTACGAGTGTGTGTGTATGCCAAAATTAGCTAAGTGTTCTATCAAGCTTGTTATCCCCATTTTAAATTAGAAATAACTAAGTTAACAAACTATCCGATAATTATGCAAGCTCCCCACGATCTCCACAACGTCCATAAAGGTCAAACACGTGCGGAATATTGAGGGAATATGCTCCTGGAATTTCGGCGAGACTTGGTCCATGCCTTTGCTCCTGCAAAACAAGCTTACGTACAAGGAAAACAACTGTTAGTAGTAGGATAACAACAATGATCCTGAATCCTGATCATGCGACACCTGCTAAGGATCCTTAATTCAAATAGAATTGAGGATCCATGATCCTGGTAGCACTTGAGGACCCGTGATCCTTAGGATTTGGAAAATCCTCCCCTAACATTGCACCATACAAACAGATTCCTCCATTGTTTTCGAGCGAGTTCCCTCTGCCATCTGATCAGAGGTTCAGTGAAAGCACCAATTGTAATGAATTTGCTAGTGATAAACAGTAATTGGACTCAGATTATAGGCCGAATGATAGTATTTCATTGATTTAGGATAGAATTCAAGGTGAGAAAGAGAATACATAAATGGAGATGAGAGAGAGAATGACCAATGAGATCTAACAACTTTCCTACCTCATGATCACACAATAATTAATTTAAATAACATGTGCAACCAATTATGTTAGGCTAGTGCTAGTGTGGCATTCATGGCATAATCTTTGAATTTCTCTGGCATCTTCCTGATTCTTTCATTTCTCTTTGTTTAGGTTGGGTCCACAGGTTGATCAAGGACACTTTTGGGTTGGTCTGTTGGGCCCATAACACTTTCCTTACAAATGAAGAAACCTAATTGTTTTGTAAACACCAACCAAAAGGTTATGTAAATTAAAGGCCAATACATTGATTATATGTTCGGTTTTAAACCATAACTAACCCAAACCAACATATGTTCACTCATAACTTTAAGTGTTTGTTGTTCACTGATTACCATGAGAGAAGATGTTATATATTCCATTCCATAAGACTAGAGGGTATGGAGAGCCCCATCCTCAAGAGGATGGGCCGCCACGTCACCACCACGTAGGAAGGGCTTGAGGGTGATGGACCTAGGGGGTGGGGGATGAATCTCTTTATATATATGTATGTATGTATGTATAGGTATATGTGAGAGAAGGAGAGAGGAGAGAGGCCCGTCCTCTCCGTCTTGTGGGAGCCGGTTTTCAAGAGGGGGGCGGTGTGGGGGACCGACGCCGGGCTTCGCTGGGCCTAAGCCGGCCCCCATACCGCTTGGTCTAACTGTTAATACTAAAATACGAAATTACAAAATGATAACTATAAAATAAAAACCACTTCAATCTTGAAACCCTAACTTGAACCCTACTAAACTGAACTATCCAACCCGAACATTAATAACAAACACAAAAAAGATGGAGGTCAAAGTTTAGTCCACTAAAATCACGTATCAACATCATATCATCCCAAAAAAATCATATTTAATCAACTGATTTTTTCATTATTTTTAAATCGGGTTAATATCAAGAAATGACAACAATTCTTATTTTAAAAGACTTACCTTAATATCCGCATTACTTCAAATACATCTTTAAGTTTAACAATATTTTTTGTTAGATTAAGTTTGCTAGACTTTCCCACAAAACCCGCTCTTACTTCAAATATATCTTTAATTTATAATGATAATGATAATTTTGAATCAAACCTTACCAAAAACAGACTTCTATGAAATTTTGTCCTTTGGCGCAAAATTTGACCAGTTTTGTACTTAGCGTTTCAAAATCTTGTGTCACACCCTGGCTTTGCGGAAGCGTGGTTAATTTTGGTGTGACTTCTTAATACCATAGCTTAATCATAACAAAGCTATATGAGTTAAAAACATGCAAGATCATCCATTAAGTTTTGAAAACCAAATACAGTACCATTGTTTTAACGGGAACATACCCTAACAACCATAACCTTGTTCAACAGACATTACAAACTTAAACATAATATAAACATGGTTTAAGGATTGTGTCTTGTCCAAGAAAGAGACACATCCCCTAAACCCCGGATGACCTCGGAAACTAGTGCAGCGGGAAAACATGCCATACCGTGCCAGATCTCGTTAATTTCCTGAAATACATGTAAGTTGAAAAATCAACAATAATGTTGAGCGAGTTCATGCGCAAGTGAGTAAGTAAAACACTTGTAAGTATAAAAGTTCCCTGGTATGTAGCAGTGTAAGGAAAAGAGATCACCAATGGTTTGCAAGGCCATTAGCATGTGTGAAATGCAAGTAGGAAGACTCAACCCTAGCCGATTTATGCGTTGGGCAACCAAGTCACTCAAGGTCCGTTCTGTTGGTCCTCTCAGAGGTCCGTTCTGTTGGGCCTAGAGTTGGGCTCGCTACACCCAGATAGATCTACCGCTTAAGTCCCTCGGTGTTCTGCCTACCCATTCACATGATCTAAGTAGTAAACCTCCTTACGTTAACATACCGTGTATAATAGTACTTGTAAACAAAGTAACATGTATTTCACCCCCGCAGTTAAGAAAACTGAAAACAGTTAGAGAAAAGGGGGACATGAACTCACAGTGAAGCGTCTCTACCAAGTGTCTCCAAATCTGAAAGCTGTGCGACGACCTACAAGTGCTAATTCTATTAGACGGACGGCCGTGCCTTAGCTTTATAGTTTAAGTCTTTGGGGAAATAGTTAGGCAACTATTCCGTGTTTACATTTCGTATATACTTGGTAGTTGATTTCCTTCCCAAGGATGGGGGATACGATACATGTGCGTAAGTTACGTTTTAATAATCGAGTGGTAATATAATTACCGGTGTAACTTATATATTCATGGTGAAAGCGTTCGTATTATTTTGGAATCGTTAACGCTTGTAAATATTATTTTTACTCTAAAAATAATATTTATGTATTTTCACAAAATAATCATAAACAGTGTGTGAAAAATATATATTTATCACGTTAAATCTTGTGAAAATCCCACCTCCGAATATTTAGTAATAAAGTCATGGCGGAATTCGAAAATATGTCAAAAATAATTCTAACACTTGTTGTGTAAATAATTCTAATTGTTAGGTTTTTAGAAAAATTTCGCCAGAGTTTCCTCTGTAACTGGAGGTGGCCACGCTTTCAAGCGTATCATTTTCTTTATCAAGTCAAATCAACCAATGTTCTCAACATTATCAAACAACTTTTCGACATTTTAACTAGTCAAAGATAGACATAGTCGCAAAAATATACGAACTTGTGGTTTGTCTAAAAATATGTAGTAAATCTCTTTACTTTTAATGGATCTTTTGTGTAAATAATCCGGTTTTGTAAAAAACCTTGTTTTTAGAGAAAATCCATCTTTACAACTTCTAGTAACATTTGACAAAACTAGTTCTTTGTCGGATCTTTTCATTTCACAAGTGTTTACACACTTGTGGTTTATAAAATCATGCTTATTATTGTAAGATCCATCTTTCAAAATACATGGTTTCCTTGATATGTGGTCCTTTGAAAATACCACTTGCAGATACGTAGATCTGCTAGTTTTAAACACCATTGTACATGTTAAAACACTTTTACACAAGTAAAACATTTTTACACAAGTTCATGTTTCATGTGTGGTAGAGTTTCACCTTTTAACCCTTGTATTAACCAAAACAAGCTTATGTTAAGATCCATGATCTTACCAAACCGGGTTAAACGGTGATCCGAGCTACCACAACATAGATCGGGTCTAAATAAGCACATATTTCAAATACTACAACTTTTACATAACACATGAGCTATTAACCACCATTTTTCATACTTTTAGTAGACTTTAATGCTTCAACTTGTAAGATTCCAATATTTATCCGACACAAATACTTTTAACCACCTTAGATAAGTTCAAAAACGAGTTTTAAGTGTTATACCTCTAGCTCAAGGCTAGGGAAGATTCTTGGCGAAAATGGCGTGGATAAAAGCCAAAGAAAGTGGTCCTTCGTGCTCCGAGTGCACCAAGACTCCTAATGTGAGACCCTTGATGTTTGTATGATCTTGGAATGGCAAGAACTAAACTTGAAGAATGGATGGATGGATAGGGGATGCTTGGCCGTAAGCTCTAGGAGAGAAAGAGAGAGAGTTCTTGTGGTGTTGGGGTGAGGATGATTATGTTGTGTAAACTCTTGTTCTTATAGGCAAATTAAGGGGGTATTATCCAAGGGTTTTTATGTCATGAAGATATTAAACAAAGATCATTAAAATAATCAAGTAGTGTACCATTGTGTTCCCCATGGTTTGGGGCCGGTTAGGATGGGGGGGGGGGGTTAGTTTGAAATCAACTAGGTAGTTAGGTAGTTAGTTATGTTAAACTAAGTTAAGTTAAGTGTTTAACCCCGTTACTTGTATGTTATGTGTTATGGCGGGTGTTAGGGTAATCAGGGACCCTAACTGGCTCAGAAAAATATAGATAGTGAAAATAATAATATTTTCATGTTCCGGGTA
>JARYGA010032072.1:0-28570 GCA_030545235.1 Helianthus tuberosus
CTTAGCAGTTAAGGCTTTCGCCTGTTCAAGATATTGGGCCATTGCTTCACCTTTCGCGTCATAAAGACCGTTGATCTACCCAGCCACTAGCAGAGAATCAACGTGCGCCTCCAAATTCTTTGCCCCCATTTTAATTGCTAAGCAAAGACTTGTAAGAAATGCTTCATACTCTGCTTAATTGTTGGTGCTTTTGAAATCCAACTGAATGGCGTAGGTAAACTCGTGATTGTAGGGGCTGACTAGACGAAGGCCAGCCCCTGCGCCATCATCGTTAGAAGCACCATATGTATGCAAGATCCAAACACTGTCGTCGAAGACTGGAACCGGGTTTTGTATAGCTTCGCATTCTTGAATTTTATCGGTCAGAACTTCGGTAACGAAATCTGCCAAAACTTGGCCCTTGATAGCTAGGTGCGGCTTAAACAAGATATTATGTCTACCCAATTCAATAGCCCATTTTGCCAACCGGCCAACCACATCCGGTTTGGATAGAACCTGACCCAAGTGATAATTTGTAAGAACACTTATGACGTGGCCAGAAAAATACCTGCGCAATCTGTGCAAGGCATGAACTAATGCTAGAACAAGCTTTTCCATGATTGAATATCGGGTTTCCAGACCGGTTAGCATCTTGCATATATAATAAATTGGCGTTTGGACTCCGTCTCATTCCACCAATAACACTGGCCTACCGCAACATCAGATGCAGAAAGATACAAGATTAACGGTTCTTCTTTCCCGCGGAGCCGTTAAGGTCGGTAACTGAATTAAGCATTCTTTCATCTCTTGAAAAGCTTTCTTGGCCTCTGTAGTCCATTGGAACTGGCTTTTTTTGACACAATTGCGCAATGTGCTTATGAAGGGAAAAGACTTAGCAGCGTGATTCGCCAAGAATTGATTTAGCGCAACAAGTCGACCAGCTAAGCGTTGCATCTCTTTGATAGATGCTGGTGACGGCATGCCTAAATAGCCTCTACCTTCTATGGATTAACTTTAAAACCATCTATGGTTATAATGAATCCCAAGAATTTACCCTTCTCCATTCCAAACGAACATTTTACTGGATTTAGCTTCAAATTAAGTTTGCGTAAGGAATCGAAGGTGCGCTGAATATTCTTGAGCATTAATTCTTTATCAGGACTCATGATGACAAGGTCATCAATATAGACTTCGACTGTAACGCCGATATCCTCTCCAAAGACTTTATCCATTAGACGTTGATACGTAGCTCCCGCATTGCAGAGACTAAAAGGCATTTTTATATAACAGAAAATACATTTCTCCGTGCGAAAAGCTGTTGTGTCCTCGTCTTCTTCTTTCATTTACACTTGGTGATACCCTTTGTAACAATCTAGAAAACATTTCCAGCGGAAAGAAGATAGAGATTCTACCTTCTTGTCAATCTCTGGAAGAGTAACAATCGTTCGGACGAGCCTTGTTGAGGTCCTTGAAATCAACGCACATACGCCATCCACCATTATGTTTTTGAACCATCACTGGGTTAGCCACCCATGTTTGATATCGGACCTCTCGTAATATGCCTGCTTGAAGCAGTTAAGCTGCTTGCTCATTCATTATGCGAGTCTTTTCTGGACCCAAACCGCGATTCCCTTGTACCACTGGTTCTATTGAAGGATGAACATTCAAACAGTGTTCCGCCACATCTCTTGGTACGCCGGTCATATCCGCTGGGGACCACGCAAAAATATCCATATTCTCGAATAACAGCTGCTTAAGCCTTACGCGAATCGTTGGTGACACGGTAGGTCCTAGCAGAACAGTTAGCTCCGGATATTCGCTATTAAGGACCCATTTTTTCGGTTCGTTGGAAGATGGTTTTGTGATGTTCACTGGAGGTTTGTCATCAAAGATATGACCTCCTTTCTTGAATATAAAATTGCTACACCCGTTTTTGTTGGAAAACCGCAAGCAGCATGCGGTATGGAAGTAATCATGCTAAAATCCCTTTGAGAACGCCTTCCTAACAAAACATCATGATGGGACGTAGCTGGCATAACCATAAATTTGACTGGAACAGTGCGCGTATGTTTGCCATCTGAGAGCGTGACAGGGAAAGAAATCTGACCCAGCGGAAAGACGGCTTCATTGCAAAAATCAGTTAGTGGAAAATCAACTGGTTTTAAGCGTGCCTTGTCCTCTGGGTCTAACTGCTTGAAACATTGTTCATATATAATATCTATAGAACTTCCCGGGTCGATAAACATATAATCAGTATGATAATGACCAAAAATACCAGTGATTACGACCGGTCGTTCTTCTTGCGGCCTCCAGCTTCAACAGGAAAAATCACTTGCGGCTCGCGCCATCGTTCATTGTGACTTTGTTTATAGTTGCACCTGCGCGAAGGACCACCTTGAACCATGCAAGTTTGCTTTGCTTTCTTGTTGCTTGGACCTTCATCCCCGCGAGTAATATGCCGAACCTCTTTGCGCACATTTTGCACCAAGTGAGTGAGCTTCCCGCCTTAAGTGCCTTTTCGATTTCGGTGCGCAAGCTGATACAGTTGTTAGTTGTGTGACCCGTATCCTTGTGATAATCACAATAGAGATTTGGGTCCTGGCCCTTCTTGTTTTTCATTTGTTGCGGCTGCTTAAACTGATAATTCTCCATACTGAGAACCTCCGCGGGAGTTTTGGTTAGGGGAGTCCACTGCCTCTCCTGGTTCTCTTGCTTAATTGCTTTTTATGCAGCAATTTTGTTGATCGTTATGCGAGCATCTTCTGAAGAGTACTTGCTCGAACCTGAATCCTTCCAACTCATTTTGAATTATCGACCACTGTTCCTGCTCATGTCTTGCAGACGATTCTGAGGAAATGGAGGTCGATTAGAGCTTAAGTTGCGCTCAGTTTGAGCGTAAACTTTAGCTGCTATAATAAGTTTCTCCCAACTTTTCGGTAACCCTTCGGTTCCAGATAACACCTTGATCATGTCATCACATCTTACTACCTACTTGAACTGTGCACAAATCAAATGCTCATGTACGTCACCGATTTCAAGTACTTCCTTGTTATATCACGTAATGAAATCTTCTAGACTTTCATTATCTCTCCGCCAGATGTTCATGACATCTGCGGAGTCTCTGATAGAACGTCGCTGCTGACTAAAGTGAACTAAGAAGTTCTCCTTAAGATCGTTCCAGGAAATCAGTTTACTTGTTGGAAAGTTGTCAAACCAAAGGCGCGCTGCTCCTGTAAGGGTCTGAACAAACAGGTGACACCACATAGGTAACGTCCATCCGCCAATTAGCCCTGTGCTAGTGAATAAGCGCAAATGATCATCTGGATTTGACAATCTATTAAACTTCCCCACGTTGTATGGTAATTTTGCACGCTCGATGGGAGCCAATGCAATTTCCCTAACAAACTTGGAATTCTCAGCAACTTCAGTAGGTCGATAGATCAAATTGTAATCATGCTCCACTTCTGGATTATACACCGCACGTACTTTTGGCTTATAACTAGCATGATCCTTTTGTAACCGATTGAAAACACATGTGTTATCATCCTTATTATATGTTCTATCGTATTCATCAGTCTGGGTGTCCCGCTTTTGTGAGAAACGAGGGCCCAGTCGTGAATGAACAGATTGACGTTTCTGTGAGTGTTGTTCTTCAAGATAGTCTCGACATCTAGATCCAGAATGAGTAGACTCATATCTGGTGCTAGATTGAGAGTAAACTTATGTATCTTCGACCGACATGTATGATGGTGACTCATAATGCAACACTCGAGGTGCAGTTGGCGTTCGCACCTGAGCTGCAAATTTACGTGCCTGCGGTGCTGGTTGAGCAGTTTGTGCACAAAGTTGTGCATATTCAAAGCACCCTGGGATTTAACATACAAGGAAATCGGAGTTTCACCACGTGGTAAAATTGAACTGATCGAGATTTCAGGCTGAACTCCTGGAGTTACAGGATTGTTCACATGATTGGCATCATGATGAACGTCATTATCATCGGACGCGTCTTCCACGATTCTGTCGACACGAGAAGCATAAGCAAAATTGCCTCTGTTCTCAGATCGAGGACCTGGTGGTTGATTTGACGGACCTTCTGCCATAGAAACAGAATAGAGAAAGAAATCAAACAAGAAGATGAAAAATGAAAGAAGTAATTGGTAGGCGCCAATGAAGAAACACCAGATCTAAAAGACCGAAATCAGTCAGATCTGGGGGTAGGGCTTCTACATAAAAAGGTTATCCTGTCGCCGATAACAGGAGGGAACTACTTCGCCAGAAATCACTGCAAAACAGAAATGTTGTTAGCCTCGCCACGGGGAGAATGGGGGTTCTCTCCGTGACCACTCTCCGGCATGAGAATAACAACAATGATCTCAAGAAGAAGACAAAGTAGTAAAAGTGGGAGTAAGTGAAAGTGAATGAAGAACGTGTACCTGAATTCTGATATTTATAACCGAAGTTTTGCGCCAAAAATATCACGGAGGATATAACGGAATCTTCTTTTCCGTTAACAGTTATCTCCCCATCCATGCACACAGATCGCGATTCTGATCAACGGCTGGGGAGATGCCACGTGGAAAGTAGCTTGATCTAGATTTGCATGTAAATTGTTGCCATCATCGTGACTTAGATGAAGGTTCCAGATGGTGCCACATCACATTCGGTTGTAACCGAATGAGGATGTGCACGATGGACATTTAATGCCTTCTAGAAGATCTACAGTTGTAAACCATTAATTATTTGCCACGTGTTCATTCTGTTATAACAGAAAAGATTCCTTTTGTTCAAGTCTTCATTTCATGTGCACGGATATGTTCAAGACTTGTATTTTGTTGTTAAATCTTCAAGCTTAAATGTACCCTTGCGTGGGCCCGCGCAATGGTGTTAATTGAATATTTGTCTTTCCTTTCTTCGGCGCATGATTATTGATGACTGATTTTTCCAAATCTTACTTAGACTCATTGCGCGGCCGCGCAAGGTCTGTTTGAGATGAATTTGGAGTATAATTATGGTATGGTCCTCTGCGCTTGCGCAGGGTTTTTGGAACCATACCCCTTCAGGGGTAATTAGGTCATTTAACAAAACTTAACAAATTTAACACCAAGGGTTACAGAAAGAGCTTTCAGGGACTCAGGGCATTAAACGTTTTGATTTTGGACTCAAGTGGTTAACCCTCCTAAAACACTGGGACTCAAAAAGTAATTCTCTAATAATTTACTAAACTTAAATGAGAATATACCTGAAACTATTTATGGTAATTTGATGTAGATCTTCCTACTCGCACTACAAAAATGACTAGTATTGCTGGTTTTGGACTGATAGCATTAGAGTCATTCTCAATTTGTTTGGTGTACCCTAATGAACTACTTGTGTTCTCTATGTATAGACAAATCTTTGTACACTTATCTAATACTTACATGTGATGTATTCTTCTACGTTAAGTTTACTTCATTTGGATATGCTCATCCAGAGTTACGATCCTGTACAAACAATGCTAATGGTAAGGACAGATCTAAGCCATTGATAGTTAAAATGGAGGGTTAGTGTTGATTACAAATAAAACCCCTATAATTAATAATTAATACTATCAAGTTAAGGGTATTTTAGTCATTTAGCCATTTCCCATTAAATACTAATTCCACCAAGTTTTTTAAACTAAAATAACTTTTATTTACTTCATTATTTTTGAAAAAAAAAAATCATACCATAAAATCAAGTAATTTTTAATCTTTAATATAAGTACCATATTGCAATACTTTTTTTATTTATAAAAGTGACATTTAAAAAAGTTACAAAAAGGTGTTTTATAATTGTGCTAGTAATGTAGTTGGATTGTGCTAATATGAAAAATGTATTGTGTTGATTTTAAATCTATACGAAAGTTCTTATTTTATTGTGCAATTCTTATATGTTGCTATTTTTTTCCCTTTATGTTGTTATTGAGCGCCTATTTGGAATTAAACTTGTTTTCTACTAGTTATATAATAGTATGTGCTATTTACAAAATTTAAAAAAAAAATGAATTTGTGCTAGTATGTAACAGTATGTGTTGTTTATAATATTAAAAAAATTGTGTTATTATGTAATAGTATCTGTTATTTACAAAATTATAAAAAAAACCATGAAATTGTGTTGATTACGGTGCGGATTAATGTGTTGATTACATTGTTATGCTGATTACGGGATGTGCTAACGATGGTGGTGTGGGATGTTACTGTCGGATGTGCTAACGATGGTGTTATCGTGCTGATTAAGGTGTTGAGGTTACGATGTGTTGATTACGGTTTTAACGATGATGCTGATTATGGTGCTGCTGATGACGCTGATTACTGATGATGATGCTGATTACGGTGCTAATTCGATGATGATGAATAGATTAGGAGATTAGGATTTGAATTAATCTGGCAAGAATTTAGGGATAATTTAATTATTGTTTTTAATTAGATGTCAATAAAAGGGTATAAAATGTCTAAAATATCCTTAAATCATTTTTTTTTAATTCAGGACACATGTCATTAAACTGTATTTCTTATAGTTTGGACAAAGATACATGTTTGTTATGATCATATACCTGCTCATCCATGCACGTTACATGCACCTTTTTAGTTGAAAATAAATGTTGTGACTCATTCACAACACCACACACGTATCTTCCATATACAACATATTATATATCTTTATGGATAAAGATCAAATACAAAAGACAACATAAATATGAAGGGGAAGAAGGATTCAAGTCCGTTGATCTTAGATTTGAAGGGTTGAGACTAGTTTTAGGGAAAAGAAAATAATAAAAGGCCATAAAAGGAATCCTAAATATATTGAATTTCCCTCTCCACAATGAAAGCACACGCCAATTCTCCCATCAAATTTAAAACATCCATAACTTTTTCATACGCCATTTGTTTTTAAAAAAATACACCATAATAACGAGTGTTTTTTATCTTTAATATGAGTATGATATTACTATATAAAAATAAAATAAAAATTTTCACTTTTATTGGGTTTCTTTTTATTGTGTTAAAGGTTGTGACCATTGTATATTACAACTGAGTTTTGGTCCTTATATTGTTTACTAAGGTTTCTATACATCGTGTTATTATCAAAACTTATAACACAGTTTTAATTTGGGTTCTGTTCATTGCATTTTTATCAGAACCTATAACACAATGAAGATGATGTTATATTTGGGTACTCTATACATTTTGTTATAGGTTCTGGTCATTGTGTTTATTCAGCTATCCATTGTGTTTTAATCTGTTGTCCATTGTGTATTAGTCTGATGTCCATTGTGTTTTAGTTTGTTGTCCATTGTGTCTTCTATTTGCTCTCACTAATTGTGTCTTTTATATGTCGTCATCAATTATGTTTTTTGTCTACTTTCAATTGGATACTCATTATGTTTTACATTATGTCAATTGTGACTTTTATCTATTGTCATCAATTGTGTTTTTCGGTTTACTTTCCATTGTGTTTTTAGTTTGATAGTCATTGTGTTTTGCGTTATGCCCATTGTGTCTTTTATCTGTTGTCATCTATTGTGTTTTTTGTCTACTTTCCATTGTGTTTTGAGTTTGATACTCATTTTGTTTTATGTTATGTCCACTGTATATATAATACGCAACTGGGTTTTCTCATTATGTTTTACATTATGTCCATTGTGTAATACGCAACTAGGTTTTCAAATTTTTTTCTTCTAAATATAATAATATGGTACTCATATTCCAGATAAAATGATAAAATGATGCTTGATTTTATAATATATATATATATTTTTTTAAATGACGTATAAAAAAGTTACGGACGTTTAAAAAATAGAGGAAATAGCATGTGACTTGCGCGTGCATATTCTTTTTATTCTCTTTGACAAAATTACCTTCCCACTTGATTTATTTTGGGACACTTGTCACTCTATAGTGCCTTCTTACATTTCTTGTTTTTATAATCATTAGTAGAATAACTCAACTTATATCATTATATATACACACCTTGCAGACATTAAGATATAATTTCATTTTGATGTTTTAAACTTTTATTATTATAATAAATGTAGCAGTTTCATGCGTTTATCTCTTATAGCTTTCAAAATGTAACGTTTTATAAAGTTATAAACATACTATTGGAGCAAGCTTATTTTTCTCTACATTTTGACCCAAGTTTCGTTAAAAATAAAATAGGACCAAGTATAATATATTCTATTATTATAAATAAACACTATCTTAAGACACTAAATATTCGTCTAGGTATTTCGTATCTCAAATAACCATATTACTCTTAAGACACTAAATACTTGTCTAGGTATTTCCTATCTCAAATAACCATATTACTCGTTTGACAATAAAAATTTCATACATGTTTTTTTAATCAATAAACGGAATATTACAACATGTAAACTACTATTTTGTCTTTTTTTTTCATCGTTGTCTCACATGAATTTATACAACTAATTTACACGTTATATTAAAATTGATGCTTCGTTCACTTGTAAAACATGTTTTCCAGCGTGAACAAGTTTTTATTGAAGGATATAAGTGTAAGAGAGTTGTTTCGTAGTTTCACATTGGAAATAGAAATTGTTGTAACTAAACTAACTCTATGTATATTCACATGTGAAAGACCTTAATACATAATAACACGTAAAGTGCAGTGGCGAACCCAAGAATTTTTCCATGGGGGTGCGGGATATTTTTAAAGATTTTAGGCCCATAGGTAAATATGTAAAAAATTTGGTTCGTGAAGAAACAGTGATCTAAATTCACCGGAATTAATCAGATCTAGGGTTTTGTTCCTGCATAAAGAGGTTAATCTTCTCGTCGATTCTCCGGTTTGAGAACTACTTCCCTGGAGAACACTGCAAAACAGAAAGCCATTAGACTCGCCACGGGGAGAATGGGGGTTTTCTCTGTGACCACCCTCTAGCGTGAGAATAAGTACAATGATATTAAAGGAAAAAAGGTTAAGTAGTAAGAGTGAAAGTATCTGGAAGTAGTTTTCTTGATCATACCTGTAGTATCCTATTAATAACCGGGATTTGACGTCAAAATATGTAACGGAGACAATAACGGGGAATGCTTTTCCGTTGACAGTTATCTATCTTTCTGTCAATTAGTTAACTCCACATCCATGCACCCGGATCGTGGGTCTGATCGACGGCTGGGGGAATGCCACGTGGAAAGTGGTTTTGTGTAAATCTTCCTTCAAGTTGGTGCCATCATCATGATTTAGATGAGGGCTCAGGATCGTGCCACATCACATTCGGTTGTAACCGAATGAAGGAATGCACGATGAGCATTTAAGACCTTCTAGAAGATCTACAGCTGTAAACCATTGCACTATCACCACGTGTCCATTCTGTTGTAAAAGAAAAGATTCCTCTGTTCAAGTCTTGATTTCAGCCGCGTGGAAATGTTTAGGACTTTATCTTCAAGCCTAACTGTAGCCTTGCGCGTGCCCGCGTAAGGGTGTTAGTTGAATATTTCCCTTTCCTTTCTCCGGCGCACGGTTATCGAAGACTAATTTCCCCAAGTCTTGTTTAGAAATCATTTCGCGGCCACGCAGGGTCTTATTCAAGATGATCTTGGGATAAAGTTATGGTATAGTCCTATGATCTTGCGCGAGGTTTTTGGGACCATACCCTTTCAAGTCCCCCCAGTCCAGTGTTGCTCCTATGCGCCAATGGCAAGTAGGTGGAGCACTGGACAATAAAAATGAAGTGTGCAATTTTGCTATTTGGGAAGTAGCAAGGTTGTTCGGCGCAAGGTATAAAAGAACTTAACTTTTGAAGTTGGCTGACTGCGTGCCATGGTGGCTATGCGCGAGGGTATGTAGCTGTTTCCCGTATGTTGTAACGCGCTAAAGGTTAGCTGGGATACCAATCATTCCGACCTCGGTGAGGGTAATTACTAGTGTTGCCTTAAGTGCTGTTAAGGAAGAATAATAACGTCCGCCATCTTACGATAAACTTATTGATTGGTGTGCTGTTGAACGTTTTCTGTTAATTTAGGTAAACGAGGTCTTACCTGATGTGGCGGAGATTTCGGATGCTGACAACTTAGCGTATGAATATACGACTTTCTAAAGGTTGCCATTTATTTTGAACTTGTTGGGACGTTGAATCCTGTAATATTTGTTAATGCGCTGTTGCGCAAGTAACTTTGTGAATGTATGGTATGTTTTAGCTACAATATTTGCATGAATACAATTACTTTGTTTAGGTAAGACAAATAAAGATGGTATAAAGCTCATGTGTGAACGTAGGGCTGGACCTTGCGCAGTACCTGTGACCGTGGACCGTTTACAAGACTTGTATTAGATTACCATAGTGTTTTTGTGCTTACCAAAAGAAATGGCATGCATTTGCAGTAAAACATAAAGGCGCAATGTAAGTAACAAACTTTGCATTGATTTGGATAAGGCGCAGGGGCCAGCAGGTACAAAGCTGTTTTAAGGATAAATAAAATAATTAATGACGATGCGTATTTAAATAGCGACCCTTGTGTTGTACGTTGGACAGCATAGTGGGCTATCCAAGTATGAAGGGTGCTAAGATTACATGTAGCATCTGCGCAGCGGCTGCGCGTTCCACGTGCGCGGAACGTCTGTTCCGTCAAGTTGGCGCAGGGTGTACGCTCCTTTTCCCAGGACCTCGATGATCACATAAGGCCCCTCTCATTTAGTCGCGAGCTTCCCTGGTCGTTCTGCGTTTGATGCTTCGTTATCTCTTAGGAGGAAGTCTCCTGGTAGGAAAGTGCATATGCACACCCATGCATTGTAATATTTTTCCAATTTTGATTTGTACGTGGCCTCGTTAATGGCTGCATTCTCTCATCTTTCTTTGAGGAGGTCCAAGTCGAGTCTGCGCTCTTTCTCATTGTTTTGTTTCTCCATGGCTAGCATGCGAGGTGACAAGAGACCGATTAATGCTGGAATTACGGCTTCTGTACCATAGACGAGGCTAAATGGTGTTTCTCCCGTGCTAGTCTTTGGCATGGTGCGGTGAGCCCATAAAATACTTGGGAGTTCATCGACCCAGCCTCTTCTTGCAGTTCCCAATCTTGCTTTAATGCCATCTACAATCTGTTTATTGAAGCTTTCAACTTGACTGTTTGCCTGTGGGTGCGCCATGGATGCAAAACTATGTTCAATGTGCATTTCTTTCATCCATTTTTGTAGGTCGTCGGAAGCAAAATTGGTACCATTGTCTGTGATAATGCGCAGCGGTAACCCGAACTAGCATATAATGTGTTCCCAGATGAACTTTCTGATCACCATTGCGGTGGTTGATGCTAGAGCTTTGGCTTCTACCCAGTTGGTGAAGTAATCTACAGAACTATGATAAATTTTACTACGCTAGGCGCATCGGGAAAGGGACCTACTAGATCGATTCCCCATTGTTGGAAAGGCCATGATGCGGTTACAGGAACCAAAGGGTTTTTGGGCGAAGGGTCTTTGGAGCGTGGCGTTGGCACGAGGCACATTTGCACAAAATCACGACGGCGTCTAGATGCATGCCAGGCCAGTAATAGCATGCGCTCATGATTTTTGTGACCACCATGCGAGGACCAACATGGATTCCGCATAGTCCTTCATGGATGTCTCGGACCAGATATTGCGTGTCATGTTTATCAACGCATCGTAGAAGAGGACCCATATAAGACTTTCGACATAGAATTCCATCCTGCCATCTCATAACTGAGCGCTTTGTTCTGAATTTTTCTTGCTTCCGTTTTTCCTTCTAGAAGAGTTCCATGTTGTAACAACATAATAATTAGGACATCCAAGATGGATCCCCGATTTCTATCATGTTTACGTGTCTTAGAGGAACAGAGTGGGTTTGAGAGAACTTTAATGCGGACCTCTTTTGCCAGGTGTTTGAAACTTGTAGCGGCTAACTTGCTTAGCATGTCCGCGTGCTTGTTCTCGCTTCTGTTGATATGGATAATCTTAAAGGTCTGAAACTAATTGATTAAAGTTCTCGCCTGTTCAAGATACAGGGCCATTGTTTCACCTTTTGCGTCATAACGACCGTTAATCTATTCGGCAACCAACAGAGAATCCACATGCGCTTCTACATTTTTTGCCCCCATTTTAATTGCTAGGCAGAGACCTGCGAGAAATGCCTCATACTCTGCTTCGTTGTTGGTGCTTTTAAAATATAACCAAACGGCGTAAGTATATTCGTGGTTGTCGAGGCTGACTAGGCAAAGACAAGTCCCTTCGCCGTCATCATTGGAAGCACCATCTGTATATAGGATCCAGACCCTGTCGTCGAAGATTGGGGTAGGATTTTGTATGGCTTCGCATTCTAGGATTTTATCGACGGCGACTTCAGTAACAAAATCTGCCAGGACTTGGCCTTTGATAGCTGGGCGCGGCTTATACAGGATGTTATGTCCGCCCAGTTCAATGGCCCATTTTGCTAATCGGCCCGTAACATCCGGTTTGGATAAGACTTGACCCAAATGATAATTGGTAAGAACTGTTATGACGTGGCCAGAGAAGTACCTTTGTAATCTGCGTGAAGCATGAACCAACGCGAGAATAAGTTTTTCCAGGATTGAATAACGTGTTTCTGGGCCAGTCAACATCTTGCTGACTTAATAAATTGGAGTTTAGACTCCATCTCTTTTGACCAGTAACACTACGCCTACTGCTACCTCCGATGAGGAAAGGTACAAGATTAATGGTTCTGCTTTTCGTGGAGCCGTTAAAGTAGGTAACTGAATTAGGCATTCTTTCATTTGAAGAAAAGCTTTTTCGGCCTCCGGAGTCCAATTAAATTGGCTCTTCTTGACGCAGTTGCGCAATGTGCTTATGAACGGATACGATTTGGCAGCATGGTTTGCTAAAAATCGGTTGAGCGCCGCTAGTCGACTAGCTAGGCACTGCATCTCTTTGATAGATGCTGGTGACGGCATGAGCTGAATAGTCTCTACCTTTTTCTGGATTGACTTTGAAACCATCCTTGGTTACGATAAATAACAAGAATTTACCTTCCTCCTTTCCGAATGAGCATTTCACTGGGTTCAGCTTCAAATTGACTCTGTGTAGTGAGTCGAAAGTGCCCTGGATGTTCATGAGCATTAACTCTTCCTCGGGACTCATGATGACAAGGTTATCCATATAAACTTCAACTGTAACGCCGATGTCCTCCCCAAATACTTTATCCATTAGGCGTTGATATGTAGCTCTCGCATTGCGGAGACCGAAAGGCATTTTTGTGTAACAGAATATACCTTTGTCCGTGCGAAAAGCTGTCTTGTCTTCGTCTTCTTCCTTCATTTGTACTTGGTGATAACCTTTGTAACAGTCTAGGAAGCATTTCCAGCGGAAAGATGCTAAGGAATCCACCTTTTTGTCTATCTCTGGGAGGGAATAACAGTCTTTTAGGAAAGCCTTGTTGAGGTCCTTGAAATCAATGCACATGCACATGCGCTATTCGCCATCGGACTTCGCGCAATATGCCAGCCTGAAGTAGTTCAGTAACTAGCTCATTCATTGCACGAGTCTTTTCTAGACCCAGACTGCGCTTTCCTTGTGCCACTGGCTTTGCTGAAGGTCGAACATTCAAACAATGTTCTGTCACATCTCTTGGTACGCCGGTTATGTCCGCTTGGGACCATGCGAAGATATCCATATTTTCTAATAGAAGTTCTTTCATTCTTGAACGGATTACTGTTGATATGGCGTGTCCTAGCAAAATAGTTTTCTCAGTATATTCACTGTTGAGTACCCACTTCTCTGGTTCATTAGATGGAGATGGCTTCGTGGCATTTACTGGTAGCTCGTCGTCTACAGACATGACTTCTTTGCTTGAATATAATATTGCTACTCCGGTTTTTATCGAAAAACCGCAAGCAGCGTGTGGTATGGAGGTAATCATGCTAAACTCCCTTTGTGAATGCCTACCCGACAGTATACATGGTGGGATGTAGCTGGCCTAACCATAAAATTGACTTGAACGGTGCGCGAGTGCTCACCATCAGAGTGTGTGACGGGAAAGGAGATCTAACCCAGCGGAAAGACAGCTTCATTGTAGAAACCAGTTAAAGGAAAATCAACTTGTTTCAAGCACGCCTTGTCCTGTGGATCTAACTGCTTGAAACACTGCTCATAGATAATATCCATAGAACTACTCGGATCGATGAACATGTAATCAGTACGATAATGACCAAAAATACCAGTATTGATGACCAGTCGTTCTTCTTGGGACCTCCTGGTACGACAGGAAAAATCACTTGCTGTTCACGCCAGTGTGGATTATGACTTCGTTTGTTGTTACGCTTGCACGATGGTCCTCCTTGCACCATGTATGTTTGATTTTTCTCACTGCTTGGATTGTCATTTCGGCGAATGATCAGGCGAATGTCTTCACCAACATTTTCTACCACGTGACCGAGCTCTCCTTGGTAGCTTTCATGATTAGGCTGGGTGTCCCGTTGTTGCGATAAATGTGGGCCCATCCTTGTGAAAACATATTGCATCTGAGAAATTTGCTCTGCACGATGATCCTGACGTCTAGATCCGGAATGAGTAAGCTCATATCTGGTGCTAGACTGAGTGTAAACTTTTGTATCGTCGACCGACATGTATAGTGATGAATCATAATGTAACACTCGAGGTGCAGATGGAGTTTGCACCTGAGTTGCAGATTCATGTGTCTATGATGTTATTCGAGCTGCTGGTGTACAAAGTTGTACAAAATTTGCATTCAAAGCCTTTTGAAATTTCACAAACCAACAAATCAGAGTTTCCTCCGGAAGTAGATCTAGACTGATTGGAGTTCTGAGTTGAACTTTTGAGTTAACAGGGTTGTGCTCCTGATTCACCTCATGATGAATATCGTCATTGTTAAACAATTTTCCCACGATTCCGTCGATACGAGAAGCACGGGCCAAAATGCCCCTGTTCTTGGGTTGAGGACTTGGTGGGTAATTTGACGGACCTTCTACCATTGAAAACAGAAGAGAAGAAGAAATGAATCGATCGAAAAGATGAGGATGAAAATAGAAGAATCGGTGGGCGCCGATGAAGAAACAATGATCCTAATTGACCGGAATAAATCAGATATGTGGTTTTGTTCCTGCATAAAGAGGTTAATCTTCTCGTCGATTCACCGGTTTGAGAACTACTTCCCCGGAGAACACTGCAAAACAGAATGCCATTAGACTCGCCACAGGGAGAATGGGGGTTCTCTCCGTGACCACCCTCCGACGTGAGAATAAGTACATTGATCTTAAAGGAAAAAGATGAAGTAGTAAGAGTGAAAGTATCTGGAAGTAGTTTCTAGATCATACATGTAGTATCCTATTTATAACTGGCATTTGGCGTCAAAATATGTAACGGAGACAATAACGGTGATGCTTTTCTGTCGACACTTATTTTTCTTTCCATCAATTACTTAACTCCACATCCATGCACCCGGATCATGGGTCTGATCGACGGCTAAGGGAATGCCACGTGGAAAGTGGTTTTGTGTAAATCTTCCTTCAAGTTGGTGCCATCATCGTGATTTAGATGAGGGCTCGGGATCGTGCAACGTCACATTCAGTTGTAACCGAATGAAGGCATGCACGATGAGCATCTAAGACCTCCTAGAAGATCTACAGCTGTAAACCATTGCACTATCGCCACGTGTCCATTCCGTTGTAACAGAAAAGATTCCTTTGTTCAAGTCTTGATTTCAGGCGCGCGGAAATGTTTAGGACTTTATATTTAAACCTAATTGTACCCTTGAGTGGGCTCGCGCAAGGGTGTTAGTTGAATATTTGTCTTTCCTTTCTCCAGCGCATGGTTATCGAAGACTAATTTCCCCAAATCTTGTTTAGAAACCGTTGCGCGGACGCGCAGGGTCTTATTCAAGATGATCTTAGGATAAAGTTATGGTATGGTCCTATATGCTTGCGTGAGGTTTTTTGGACCATACCCCTTCTGTTCGTATCGGGTCAGTTCGGGTCGGGTCATGTACAACAAAAGAACATTAAAGTAAAATTTATATAATCATCAAAAACACGTCAAACGTTGTTACAAACATATTTAAAATGTCGCCCTACGGGTTTTCATTTTCTGAAATCGATCCAAAACATCGTCTAGAGCTACTTTCTTAAGCAAGTCTTTCTCTAACATATACAACTATCAATGAAATTCTCATCGCCAATCCGATTGCGCAAGTCGATCTTCACATTCTTCATTGCAGAAAGACATCTTTCAACGGTTGCGGTTGCAACGGGTAATACGAGAACAAACTTCAATAAATGATATACCAATGTAAAATTTATGTGAATACTTGTTGAAACCACTAACGATATACCAAAGTCGTATTTTTCCGTATCCTCTAGAAGTATGTCCGCTTGTCTACTACAAGGAAGAGTTTGACCCATTTCTACTAGTCATCTAAGAACTTCCATAATGTTTGGATATAAAGAAATCAAACGGGAAAACATTCTTTATTCCTTTTTGTCATACCATTCCTCCATAAATTTTCTCAACTCTTTAAATTGAAACGTTGATTTTGGGAATTTAGTACCCGTTGGTTGACATTGTCCTCTTAGTAGGTATGCCCTTATAATATCATCTCGTTGATTCACGTTATATAATGCAATTGGCTTGCGATCATGAGGATCTGAAGGAAGATTATTCACATCAACAAATTCTGAAGATGATTCAATTTCAACCGCTTTCCTTTTGTTGAGAAATTGTGCCATAACTTCCCTACTCATGGTGCCTATCACATACAAAATAAACAATGATCTTCGAGTGTTCAACCATCTCCCAATATTCCTTAATTTTCAATTTAAAGTTTTGAATTTCAACTTTTCAAACCCTATACTAGAATCATATAATCAACAACAATCATATAACCAACAAACCCATTCTATAAAGACTAGAACAACCCAAAAATACATCAAAACACATACAATTTTAAACCTTTTTAACAAATATATATGTCAATTTTCTCCTGAAAAAACCACATAAACATCAAAATAACTAAAACCAAATCAAGATACCTCTATAATTTCAAGACTTCGGTACTATTGTGGCCGGAATTTTTGCAATTCCGGTGAGATTGTGGTTGATCGGCGTCATCTACAGCAGTGGGGTGGGGGTTGTTTGTCGTCCACTGGCAGTAGAGGGAGGGCGGGAAATGAATGGACAATTGGGTATTTGGGTTAATGGGCTTATGTTTTGTTTAATTGACTTAGTTATTTGGGTTGGGATTTAACATTAACTTACGAGTAAATTGCCAAAATCGTCCCTGAGGTTTGGGTATGTTTGTTATTTTCATCCAAAACAACTTTTTTGTACCATATAGTGCTTCACTTTTGGGATTTTTTTGCTATTTTCATCCAAACGTCTAACCTTTTTGCCAAAATTGTCACTGAGATTTGGGTTTTTTTGCCATTTTCTTCCAAATGTTTGATAGAAAATAAAGCAAATTAGATGTTTGGATGAAAATGGCAAAAAAAAAACTCAAAAGTGAAGGATTATATTGTACAAAAAAAAATTGTTTCGGATGAAAATAGCAAACATGCCCAAACCTCAGGGACTATTTTGGCTATTTACTCTAAACTTACATAATTGGGCTTGATGTTGGGTTACAATAATACATGTTTTATTTAAAGAGATTAATGGGCTAAATTGTTTACATAACTGAGTCGGGTTTAAATCCGTGTTCACAATATTTTTTTTACAAATTCATAACATTTTTTTCTAAGGGGTGCGGTTGAAAATTTCCAAGGGGTGCGGTCGAAATTTTACGCGAAAAATAGCACTAATTTTTTTTTCAAGGGGTGTGCCGCCCACCCACGCCAAAGGGTGGGTCTACCCCTTGTAAAGTGTACAAAATATCAAGAAAGTTAGAGCGTATGGGACAAGCAATATAATCTTTTTTCTGTAATCTTAAGCTAACTTACTACTAAATACTCCTATTATTCTCATTTCGCAATTAGTTTTGGATTTAGTTATATATCTGGAATTTATTTTGAGATTAAGTGTAAACATCAACAGAGATATAATATAAATTTAATGGCATAGATTACAAATTAAAATAAACCAAAGGCAATAAGTTATCTCTTAAGTAGGCTAACCTTACATTGGCTTTCAACTTTCTCCTAACATATAGATATGTGTTTGTAAATTATGGATTGTCCTATATTCAACTCAATTTTCATTTAAAGTATTTTTGAACAAAATTTCACAAATCAACCTTTATGTTATACTTAAACTGTAATATATACCTTTCACCATGAAATCGGTCAAACACAACATTTATGTTCATTTTTTGTTACATCCTATAAAGTTTACAACTAAACTCGTCTAACACACAGTTAAACGCCCTCACATGTATCGCACATGAGGGCATTTATGTCATTTCCAATCCTCTTTGTAATATTCACTTTGTGAACACAACCCTAACTACATAAATTTGTATCTTCTTCCCAACTCGTTCATTGTTCAAGGAACTGCAATCCTAAATAGCAAAACTATGGACTCAATATATTGTAGGGGTGGTGGGTAGGGCCTAATTCTAACATCATCAACTCGTAGGAGTCTAGGCAGACGATTCTACTCATTCCCTAATTATCGGTGTCGAGCATTCCTTGGATGGGTTGATCTAAATCCACCTCAAATGAATGCAATACGAAAATTGGAAGCATCAAAAGAAGAAGTTGAAGCTTTGAATGAAATCTTAAGGACAAATTGTAATTGTTAGGTGTAACACCCTTAATACTGGATGGAATTTAACTAATAATTATATGAACTTTCTACTAATCAGAGTTTACAAAAACTTTCGTGTTTAAAACCATACACATTTGTGATAGTACCAAACAAATCCAAGATAGTGCATAACAAGTTTAAAGTTAACCCTTTCTAGTCAACTAACAACTAGTTTAAAGGATTCAAAACATGATTGACAAAACATTTACAACATGATTAAAGTCTAGACAAAGTTAAGTTTGGTTCGGAAGCTTCAAAATGTGTGTTCGGTTCTTGACAACGTACTTGATCACCATCCGGAAGGACCTCATCCATACCTAGGGTCAAACCACTAAAAACATTAGTTTTGACATTAATACAATACATATAAATGAATTCCGATATCGAAAAGTGGATAAAATACTCAGTTTTCTGGGCTCTACCGTAATTTACGGTATCTACCGTAAATTACGGTAGACCCTGAATGTTCCTGGTCTGCCGTAACTCAGTAGAGGTTCACCGTAAGACCTTTATTCTCCACCGTAAATTACGGTGGAGACCGTAATTTACGGTGGATACTGTAACTTGGCCATTTAACTATTTTGTGGATTTCGCCCTAATCCGCATACCGTTTTAGACTATTTCTTTCATGTATGTCTGTAAATTCATTACGGACATGTTCATTTTGATTATCATACCAACAATTGACTCACCGATCATACGGCTAAAAGTTTCTACACTATTATTTATTCGACCCATTCCAACTATAAGTGTATATTTCCAGTTTCTTATTCTAAGACCTTTTAGATGCCATTACCCAAGTTCCCGGGTTGTACATCTTGGTGTGTTTGCGCTATTCATGGCTTTGTGTTCCCTTGGAACTAAAAGCTCGTTTCCTCGGAATTCAACATTCCGTCTTAAACGGCCTTTTCAACATACCCCCATTTATTATTCCAATATCCTGGATTCACAACTTAAAGTATCATAGCTAGGTTCATAAGCGTAGTGCAATCCAACACTTAACAACTTACGAAACCATCATATCGCTATTGTCATGATTCCTTTTATGGTCTCTATTCAACCCGTTTGACTATCTAGTGAAAACCATCACTTTATTAACAAGTCAAACCCAATCCCAAGTCTTTATTTTGACCCGTTTGATGTTCAAGTGAACTACGCCACTTTAGAACACGTCAAACGCATCCTTTACACTACGATTTTGTCTATACACTAAACTCAAACATATATGCGTAATTTAACGAGACTAAAGTCACGTACCTTTAAAGCACACCTTTTCCGCGTGTATCACCTCCGGCGTGTCCACTTGACGTTCCGGATTCCTTGCCTAAAGAGTTCAATTCATAACAAGATTAGGACTCTTTCAAGTTCCACTAACATATTAGTCACCCACTATGGTGATTTTGATCCTTACAATTATCATGCAAGAATTTATCAAGAAATCATCTAGGGTTTGTCCCTAAACCTTATATCACTTCCAATTTCATGTTTACAACACATAATTAAGCTCTACACTCGATTTCAATCACATGCATGAACTTTGAATCGAATCAAAATGACCTAATTCGACATACCTTATGATCCCTTTGTCGAGGTGATCACGATTCTATGTTCAGATTTCAGTTTCAACTTGATTTTGGCCTTCAATTTGATAGTTTAGTAGAAGCTAGGGTTTTGGGAGTGAGGGTGTCGCCCCCCTCCTGTTCTTGATCGACCAGAGACCTCAATTAAGGTGTTTGGTTTTGTTTTTTATTATAACTAATAATAATAGTTTCAAGTTTGACAACATTGGCCCCTCTACTTTTGTTTAACATTTAGTTTTGGTTATTCTAACCTTATTTCAAGTTATTTCTAGACTTCTAGTTAACTAGGTTATAATTTCCTAGTTAAATAAATTCTTGTTTATTTATACTTTGTAACTCTATTATAAAGTTTTATATTTTCGGGATGTTACAAGTCCACCCCCTAAAAGGGTTTCGTCCCCGAAACTGAATTTACGTACCAAAAAGTATGGGGTAGAGCCATTGCATCTCTTCTTCGGATTCCCATGTGGTTTCCGCACCCTTCCTATGTTCCCATTTAACCTTCACTTGGTTAATCACTTTGTTCCTCAAACTCTTCTCTTTACGATCTAAAATCGCGATTGGTTTTACTGCATAGTTGAGGCTATTATCCACCTCGATATCATCGTAGTGGATACGAGCAGTTTCGTCTACTAAACATTTTCGGAGATGTGACACGTGGAATGTGCTATGAATCCCACTCAACTCCTCCGGTAGTTCGAGACGATGTGCTACTTTACCAACCCATTATGTGATTCTGAATGGCCCAATAAATCTTGGGCTCAATTTCCCTCTTTTTCTGAACCGTATTATTCCTTTCCACGGCTATACTTTCAGCATTACCTTATCGCCCACTTGAAACTCAATTGCCCTATTTCGTTTATCCGCGTACGACTTTTGTCGATCCTGAGCTGCTTTTAGGTGAGTTCGGACCATGTCGATCTTCTCATTCGTAGTTCGGATTATATCAGTAGGTGCTAGTCCTCGTGGACCCACTTCTCCCCAACATACCGGGGTTCGACACTTTCTACCATATAACATCTCATACGGGGCCATTTTAATGTTCGAGTGATAGCTATTGTTATATGAAAATTCGACCAAGGGTAGATAGACATCCCAACTACCCCTGAAGTCAATAATGCAAGCCCGCAGCATATCCTCCAACGTTTGTATTGTTCTTTCACTCTGCCCATCCGTTTGTGGATGGTAAGCGGAGCTAATGAACAGTTTAGTCCCCATTTGTTCTTGGAAGTCACGCCAAAAATTCGAAGTGAACCGAGTATCTATGTCTGACACAATGGATATCGGTACCCCAAGTGTACACCTCCGACATCTTCTCAGATGTATAAGTCTCACGAATCGGAATGAAGTGAGCACTTTTCGTCAATCTGTCCACGACTACCCATATAGCATCAAACCCGCGATTGGTTTTGGGTAATTTGGTCAACAAATCCATGGTGATTTGTTCCCATTTCCAAATTGGGATGTCCAATGGTTGCAACTTACCATATGGCTTTTGGTGCTCCGCTTTGACTTGCAAGCATGTCAAACACTTCTCCACATATTTCACGATGTCTCTTTTCATTCCGAGCCACCAATAATTTTGTTTTAAATCGTTATACATCTTGGTCGCCCCCGGATGTATCGAATAACGAGATTTATGGGCCTCGTCAAGTAGAAGTGCCTTGGCCCTACATGAGTTTGGAACCCAAATTCTCCCAAATCGAGTTTTCAATCCTTGGTTATCATCCACCAGGTCTTTTAACTGCCCAACTATTCTTTCCTTTTTTACATTTTCTTCCTTTATTGCTTCGATTTGAGATTTCCGGATTTGCTCAAGCAAACCCGATGTCACAATTAGTTGCATCGATCGTACTCGAATAGGCATATAATCTGTCTTTCGGCTCAACGCGTCTGCCACTACATTAGCCTTCCCGGGGTGGTAATGTATTTCACAATCAAAGTCTTTGACGGTTTCTAACCACCGCCTCTGCCTCATATTTAATTCCTTCTGATTGAAGAAATACTTCAAGCTTTTATGGTCGGTAAAGATAGTGCATTTCACCCCATACAAATAATGCCTCCATATTTTCAAGGCGAACACCACCGCCGCCAACTCGAGGTCATGGGTAGGATATCTCTTCTCAAGAGTCTTTAGCTGCCTCAAGGCATAGGCTATAACCTTGCCCCGTTGCATAAAAACGCAGCCAAGCCCCGAATGTGATGCATCTGAGTAAACCACCATGTCGTCTGTTCCATCCGGTAATGACAATACCGGTGCATGGGTCAGTTTTTCCTTAAGCGTTTGGAACGCCCTTTCTTGATCATTACCCCAGTTAAACTTTTCGTCCTTACGGGTTAATTTGGTTAATGGCATAGCAATTTTGGAGAAATCCTGTATGAATCTTCGATAATAACCCGCAAGCCCCAAAAAGCTTCTGATCTTCGAAGGATTCTTCGGTGGATCCCATCTCGCCACGGCTTCTATCTTTGACGGGTCTACTAACACCCCGTTTGCACTAATGATGTGCCCGAGAAATTGTACTTCTCGCAACCAGAAAGCACATTTCGAGAACTTTGCGTACAATTTCTCTTTTCTGAGCGTCTCTAATACTTCACGCAAATGATTTGTGTATTCCGCCTCATTCCTCGAGTATATCAAGATGTCATCAATGAACACTATTACCGACTTATCTAGCATAGGCTTACAGATCCGGTTCATGAGGTCCATGAAAGCCGCGGGTGCATTAGTTAACCCGAAGGACATCACAAGGAACTCGTAACGTCCATACCGAGTACGGAAAGCCGTCTTCGGTATATCTTCCTCCTTGACTTTCAACTGATGGTATCCCGATCTAAGGTCGATCTTGGAGAACCAATTTGTGCCTTGCAATTGATCAAATAAATCGTCGATTCTTGGGAGTGGGTATCGATTCTTCACCGTAAGTTTATTTAACTCCCTGTAATCGATACACATGCGCATGCTCCCATCCTTCTTTTTCACAAATAGCACTGGTGCGCCCCACGGAGACACACTAGACCGGATAAACCCTTTGTCTAACAGATCTTGAATTTGCGACATCAATTCTTGTAATTCTGATGGCGCGAGTCGATACGGCGCCTTGGCCACAGGTTTCGCGCCCGGAACCAATTCGATCCCGAACTCTACCTCCCGTTCTGGCGGTATTCCCGGTAGGTCCTCTGGAAATACATCGGCATATTCGCGTACCACCGGTACATCTTCAATCTCTTGTGATCTCTTGTCTGGTTCGTTCGCGTATATCATGAATGCCCTACAACCGTGCCTCATGAGCTTGCGAGCTTTTAGCATTGAACACATAATGGGATTACCGCTCTTTTCGCCGTATATGGTAACAGATTTTCCACTTGGAGATGTTAGTTTTATCTCCTTGCGGAAACATACGACTCTTGCATGGTATCGGGATAGTCAATCCATCCCGACTACTACTTGGAATTCCCCCATCGACATAGGAATCAAGTCTATTGAATATTCTTCATCGTCAATGTTTATCTTACAATCTCGAAATACATCACACACAAGGAAACTTTTGTTATCACCTATTTCTACTTCTAATGGCATAGGCAATTTTGTTAGTACAAAAGAAAGATGTCGAATAAATCCATGTGAAACAAAGGATTTATTCGCACCCGTATCAAATAACACATGTGCTGGAATTTAATTTATGGAAAATATACCTGAGACCACATCGGGCTCTGTTTTTGCATCCACTGCTGTTAACTGGAAAGATCTTGCGTTTGCTCTTGGTGTCTCAGTGTGTGTATTCTTGTCATCTTTCTTTCCGATCAACTCTGGGCACTCAGATTTCTTGTGACCTGGTTGGTAGCATTTGTAACACACCGACACCCTTCCCGGGCACAATGCAGCCGTGTGCCCCGTTTTCCCACATATAGGACACGGTTTGTCCTTGAACCTGCACTCACCTTTGTGCCCCTTCCCGCATATATTGTAGTTTGATGACCCGTTTTTCCCTTCTTGTTTCTTTGAGGATTCTATTGTGCGCGCCTTTTTCGTTGGCCTTGGATTGACTATCTGCGCCCTTCTTTCACCTCTTTCAATCTGTTTCTTCAACTCTATCTCCCGTTCCCGAGCAACGTTTATAATCTCGGTGAGAGTCTCATACTTTGAAGGAGTCATAAACTCCCTATACTCGGTGCTCAGCATATTATAATAATAATATATTTTCTGCTCCTCATTCGTTATCAATTCATCACAAAACTTCATCTTATCCATGAACATTCCCGTGATTTTATCAATAGATTCACCCTTGTGTCGAAGCTGCATGAATTCTTCCTTGATCTTGTTAATGACTGCCTTGGGACTGTGATGTTTAAGAAACGGCGTCTTAAACTCGTCCCATGTCATAGCTTTAGCCTCTTCGCTTCCAATTTCTTTCTTCTTGTTATCCCATGTAACAACTCTCATTAAAAGTCCTATTTATTTTATTATTTTATCCAATAGGAAACCCTAATTGAGACACCAAAGTGATTCTGCACAAACCCTAAAATTTTCAGAACAATCAGAATCAGGATCAGGGCCCCTAAAACTCAGGGGGGGTAAACCCTAGTTAATGATTATCTACATAAAACGCTGTCAAATTTAAAATTTACAAAACTACTGACTCGGCTAGGCTAGTCCCAGACGTGGCTACTCTATAAAAATTAGGTGTCCCTTACGGACCGTAAGGGTTAAGTCTTACGGTCCGTAAGCCTGGCCAAAATTTCACTATAAATAGCAGACATTGGCAATCGAAGTTTGGCACTTGAACGACGTAAATTCTCATTACGTAGACTGAGATATCGCAGAAACACTTCTAAAAACACACACGGATCACTAATCGCCGCCGCAATCAGGGTAATAACTCGATCGCTGATACGATTCAATATCCGATTGATTAAACTATCCAATGGATGTTTAAGTGCTGCCCACATTAGGGTTTATGCTTTGTCATTCGTCGTTAATTCGATGGATGTTTAAGTATCGCACTTTGTCATTCGATGTGAGGGTTTGATCTCGTGAGTTATCGTAAATGCTGTATTAAGTTACTAACCAAATTGTGTGCCTGTTATTAATTTAGGTTAAAAGGCTAATCAGTAGGCTAGGCTCTGCTCAATTAAATTTGCAATGTGAGTCATTCTCTTTTTATCAAATTACTTTAAAAATCATGTTTATTTTCAAAGTTATAATTACAGGGATTAAGTCTTTGTAATCTCCATATTACAGCCGGTATGTGGGGTTTTGTATACATTACTTGATAATCTTCACCATTGGACAACGAGTTAGCCAATGGGTGATATGACCATAGTCACAGAAACGAGTCGAGTGACAAATACCGAGGGTAGTTGGTTGATATAAAAACATTGTAATCGCTCTTAATACTGTATATTATAACAAATGAATTGTTTTAGCAAAATGAATGATTCACTCAGTATTTCCCGCTGACAAAACCTTTTTCAAACATGTTTTAGGTGATCTGTTGTGATCCAGAGAAAGTGCCGAGAAGCACTACCAGCTTAAGGAAGTGGCTCAATATAAAATAAAGAAACATGTTTTGTAAAATAATAGATTTCTTCGTGAAATCTCAAGATTGTAAATTACCGGGTTTTATCCCGAGTTGTGAAATAAAATAATCGGGAAATATTTCAGTTTTAAAATGATCCTGAAGAAACTTCCGCTGTTAAATAAATACCATGGGATTTTCTGTCCCGCGGCTCCTGAAACGGGTTAAACCGGGTCGGGGGCCGTGACAGAAAAAGGTGGTATCAGAGCCATTGATTTAAGCCTATTAAGTATTTAGAAAATACTTAAATTTTTCTAACTGTCATTCTGTGATTATGTGTTTTATTATCTGACTAATTGTGTACAGTTTGGGCAGATCTTTATATGCTAGCCAATGTAGAAATTAAATCTGACTCAAAGTTTTAGCACCCGGATTACCTACAGTCTAGAAACTTTACCTAGTAAATAAATAAGTAAACCTTAGTGTGTTTTAATTTTCAGTTGTTTTAATAGTTACCCAGTATGAAATAATATTTAAAAGTTTTTCTATAAAAGTTTTAACTTAGTAATTGTGTGTATTTTGCATAACAGCATGAGTGACTTGTCTGACGCCCTTCAGAATTTAAATCTCTATCCGGTAAGAATAGAGGTTTCCAGATATTTCAATAGGTATATACCAGACATAGAAGAACCTATAGAATTCAACGCTTCACCTCTCGAGAAACCCAAGCCTAAGAAAATAGAAATTGAGGAAAGCTCTAGGCAAATTGAGGGGTTACCATCTCAGGAAGAGCTAGATTTTATATTGGCAAGCTATAATACTATTAAGCCTGTTAATGAAAATGTTTTTATTCACTCTCTTGAAACACAACTACCAATAAACTTAGAACCAGCTATTCCAAACCCTTCAATCCACTCGCAAATAGACGAATGGTTGACTAATGAAATACAGTTACAAAACAATCCCTATAAGCTTTTTCCTCAGTTCAATCCAGAACCTTTACCAAATCCACCAATGAGTAACGAGAATATGGTTGAACTCCGCCAATTTGGCGAAGAACTAATGGATGCTGGGAATAGGATCCAAGAGATTGGGGGACGGATCTCCTAGAATTACAATGAGAGGGAATACCGTTACTAGAATTTGACAAAGGATAGGGGATTTATGGAATTGTGGTTGTGTAATAGTAATAGTAAAAATCAGTCTGTAAAATAACTACAAATAAAACTTTGTAAGATAATAGTGTGTATTGATGCATACTATAAAATATAAATCGAAATCGAGAAATCGATAGTTTTGGTTATATTGGTGTTATGAACTCTATATAATTGTTTTAAGTATTGTTAAATTATATATATATTAATTATCAGATGGAAAACGCTAATAATGAACCAGTTAATGAGGTTAATCAATCTGAGCAACAACCGGGGGATCAATATATGACTAGGCAGGATATAGAAAATATCGTTGCTCAAGGGATAGCCAACGCTATTCCAGCAATCGTTCCTGCTGTTAAAAATCCAATCGAACCACAACAAATTATTCCCAGTAAACGTATTTCTGAAGATAACTTCAGTAATAGCGTAAACGGAGGCAATGATCAGGTTAATCATGATAATGAACCACGGCAAGCTCCGCTCCCTAAGAAAATGAAAGCTGCAACGCCTGGTTGCACTTACAAAGAATTTATTGCTTGTAAACCCACTGAGTTTGCAGGCAATGAAGGAGCGACTGCGGCACTGCGTTGGTTAGAGAAAACCGAGGCAGTAATTGCCATAAGTAAATGTGCTCAGGATGATCAGGTCATGTACGCGTCAAATCTTTTCAAAGAAGGGGCGCTAGAATGGTGGAACACGGTGCTACAGGCTAAAGGAAGAAATAGGGCGTATGCAATGATTTGGGAAGAATTTAAAGGTCTTGTAGAAAGAAAATTTTGTCCCGAATATGAAAAAGATCAAATGGCAAATAAGTTCTTAAATCATCGAATGATAGGTGTAGATTGTCGCGGTTATACTTCGACATTCTTTAAATATGCTAGAGTGGTACCAACACTGGCTTCGTCAGAACCGGTACTCATTTCTCGTTATATTTGGAGATTAATTAGTGAAATCCGTAACATCGTTAAAGCTGCGAGACCTCGTACAATTGACGATGCTGTGGAATTAGCTAACACCCTAACTGACGAACTGGTACGCACGCAAGATGAAAACAGGAAGAAGGAACTGGCTCAGAAAATTACCCAAGGATTTCGTATGGGTAATAATAACAGCTTCAAAAGAAAATGAACAGGGCAATCTTCAACTTTGCCCTTCTGCAAGAATTGCAAAAGGAAACATTATGGAAGATGTAGTATAACCTGCAAGTTTTGTAAAATGGTAGGACATCGTGAAGAAGACTGCAGAAAGAAAACAACGATCTGTTATAACTGTGGAGAAAAAGGACATTTTAGACCAGAATGTCCTAAATTGGTCAAACCAGCAGACAATAAAGCTAAACCAGCTGACGGAGCTACAAAGAAGAATGCCAGGGCATTTCAGCTGACCACTCAAGAAGCAGAACTCATCCCAGATGTGATAGCTGGTACGTTCTTAGTTCACAACATTTACGCAAAAGTATTATTTGACTCTGGTGCAATCCAATGTTTTATCAATACTTCATTCTGCCAAGCTCTTAATTTACCCTTAACCAACCTTAGGCAGATTTTTACAGTCGAAACGGCAGACGGAAATTCTGTTAGCATAGATAAAGTTTTGCAAAAGGAAAATATAGAACTCT